>CM076584.1:883742505-884015001 GCA_034641835.2 Pinus albicaulis | reverse complement strand
TATTTTTATCAAATATTTACATATGTTATGTCGAAAATGGATTTTACGCTTGCTTGGTATGTGCAGCAACAGGATTTTGCGACTTAAAGGATGGAAACGAGTTGTATTTTATACTTTTTCGGACTCAGTAAATACACGAAAAAGTCACTCTGGAGTCATCTTTCAGCTCTTTTCTGACTCTCTAAATATGAAAAGATCGCCGAGGCCCTTGTCGTTTCGATCTCGTTAAAATGGACATGAATCGACATTCACCCGGTATAAGTTTAACCCTTTTTCGGGCCGGGATGGATTGATTATGAAAAAGGAATACCCTAGCCTATCGCGACTAGGAGGTTTTCCCAGATATTGTTTTCTACCTTTTCGGATCTAGGGAACTATTTACGAAAAGGGACTTGTGGAGTTTTCTTTTCAGCTGTCTTTTCAAACTCTCTAAACATGAAAAGACGCCGAGTTCTTCCTTTGTCAGACTCGTTAAACCCTGATGACATCGGATATAGTCGAAATGACGTTCTCCGAGTTTCTCCTTCCTAGGACTCGTTAAATGCACTAGGATGGATTCGCCCGAAGGGCGGACTTATATCGCAAGAATATGCTATCCCCTTCAAGCTTGTTATTAAAAATAATTGGGGTACTCGCCAGAAATGGTGGGGGGAAAATGGAACCATCGTCGTCGTCGTCGGCAGTATGTCGCTCTTGAACATGGCACTTGTCTGCATCCGTGTCGGGTTGGGGACATCTCATCTCGTTGCTTCACTTTGCCTCCATGGGTTTGGGTAATCTCTTTTGACCTCTCATCTGTTCACTGCCTCGTCACCATGACCTCTGATCCGTTGATGTCAAATACTGCCAAGTCCATTGTCGTGCCGTTCATGTGTTCAAGAGAAGTTGGCCTCTGCAAATATCAACCTTCCTCTGTTTCTCATATGATCCTGATTCACAACAAAAACATCATGTTCCTCTGTCTCGTGTCGATGATGTGGGAATCATTATGGCCCACCTTCGATCAAGGTCACTTCCTGTCGACATCAACTCATTATCCAGGAAGTTGGTCTAGAGACTCCTCATGGTACCTTGGAGCCTGCATGCCTCAATGGCAGGTTCGTCGCATTCGACGAGAGGTTTACATCATTGGCCTCCGATCGAGTGATTCTGCGGGTGTTCGACGTCAGCTCATTTATTCGCACGCCGTAGATTGTACCTGTAGTACCTTGAGGACCATTGTCAGTATTGGTGGTTCCTCTCGCGTCTGTTAACAGCTTTCATCATTGGCTGGTAATCAGACGATGTTCTTGCATGTTCGACTTCAGCTCACATATTCACATGCTTGAACTTGTACTCCGTTGGGTCGAGATGGAGCGCAAGACCCTGGATTGTGTCTGTTGTAATCCAGGCCGCGATTGTGGATTATTATCATTATGTACATGACTCACTGATTGGATGGCTGTGACCATACCTGATTCTATTTGTTTGATCTTAGTTGGATGGCTGCGCCCATACCCTGGATCCGGATTATAGCATACTCTGTTTCGGATGGCTGCGTCCATACCACTTATACATCATGTACTTGAGATATCAGTTGTATCTTTCTGCGCAGGTTCTCCGACGTCGGGCTTTCAGTTGAACATGTTCTCGTAAAGCATTTCACCCCTCTCCTTCTCGGGCCTCATACTTTAGGGGGCATCTGTTACACAGTAATTTGTCACCGTCCTTACCATTCCCCATCCCGCAAAATGGAGGACCCATTCTGTGACCTGTGAACATTGTCATGCCTTGGAAACATCATCAATGCATCCCTCTGAACATGAGCTTTATTTGCCCTTGAGACATCTCCTTGCAAAAGTCATGAAAAACATCCCTTTTGGCATTGGCGCGGGCAAGCAGTTCAGTACTCGCGCCAATGGGGAAATTACTGCAAAGAGGTCGCACCAACTGGCGCTCTGTCATAGAGCCGTAGTCGCGCCACCCATTTTGGGAGTTTTTTTTTAAATAAGGATGGCGGAAGTTGAGTTCTAACAAACTCACAAACCATTACCTATCTTGAGTTGGGAGGTTTGGCTGCGGGAGTTCTATGGAGGGAAGTAGTTTTGCCACCTCCCATGGAACCTTCCTTGTTGATAGGGCCAATCCCATAATAATAGGGATCCCAACTCCTCCTTCCCCATCTATAAAAGCTTGCTCAAATCCATGGCAAGCTAGTCTTGAAGTGCCTAAGCTCTGAATCTCCATATTCCCAAGAGCCTTTGTGTTGTAAAGGATCCTCTCTTTCCCTTAAGGCTGACTCAAGTAAGGAGACCATTGTCACGAGACTCTGGAGAGGTTTTCCCTTTCCTTGGCGAGCTTTGCGAGACGTGGACTACTGGAGACCCGTCCGAAGGAGACCGCGACGTCAGAACTTGGTTGTAATCTTTCTTCTCTGGTTATTTAATAGATGATTATGATTATGGTTCCACTCCGTTTTCCATCATGTTAATGCGAGTAATGTCCTTTCTGACTGATGTTTAGTTACGTATGCTGGTTTCTATGCTTGTATCTGTTCGTTTCTTCCATGTGCAGGTGTTCATCCATGGAGATCGTGGAGGGATTGTGATCTGCCAAGGCTGAGGAACGGGGACGCTTCTTCTTCAGATCCTAGCGTTGGAATCCAGGTAGGCTTCTATCTCCAGCCTTTTCATTCGTAATTAGGAACCTGCGTCATGACATTTTTTGTTTGTTGCTAGACCCCTGCTGGGCTAGTAGGGATCGCCTCTGTCCGCAGAGGGGATTTACCTCCTCAACAATTATGATGAATGAAAATAAAATAAATTGGGATCCTAAGCTAGTTCATGCTCTTTGGGTAGATAGGTCAGTGTTAAAAGATAAATTGAATCCTCTACCTTTCAACTTGTTTATGCTTTTGATGTTGTCATGCCATTACATTTATCTCTTCCTGCCACGAAGTTTCTACAGGATGAATTTGATAATTCAAACCCCATGCAAAGAAGCATGTTGCAATTGATAGAAGTTCAACAAAGCCAAGAATCTCTGATAGGAAAAACAGAAAAATACAAGTCCAAAGTAAAATATGTCTTTGATAAGAGGGTGAAATATAAAACATTTCAAAAAGATGATCTTGTATTTCAATAGCATGCAAGAAGAGAATACCATGGCAAGCATGGTAATTTTAATAATTTTTGGTTTGGGCCATTCAAGGTTGCTCGAGTTCTGAAAAATAATGCATTTCTTCTAAAACATTTAGATGAATATCAATTATTTGGAGGTCTAGTTAATGGTGATTATATCAAAAATTTCTTTGTCTGTTGAGTTAGTCAGTCCCTCCATTGTAAATATCCGTATTTTTGTTTTTAATTAGACTCCATGCCCAATGGTTTTTATGTTTGTAAATAGAGTCGGTTTCATTACAGTCAATCAAAGTTAGTTTCTCTAATTACCTTCTAAAATTTGAAAATTCTTGGAAGTTAAAGGCATTGAATCTACAGTCCTTCAAGCCTCACAGGGAGGACTTCATCCCCAATAGGAACCACTATTAGCACTGCAATTTTTTCAAAAAACATTCGAAGTCTGGTTGTCATTATAAAGTCTTCTCTTTGATCCTCTTACGTCTCCTAGCTTATGGTGAAGAGCCTTGGAGGATTAAATTGTATAAGTCTTTATCATTTTTAATAAAGTTCAAAAGGAGTTATGAGTCCAATACTATGTTTCTATTACAAGTTTGATAGGGTAAAGTCTATTCTAAATAGGTCTTTCAACTACTTTCAGTGGTTGAAGTTATAGGTTTCCATTTGAAAAAGAGTCTTATACTTTCACCATCATTTTCTTTCCAAGCTCATAAACAGAGTATTAGGATCATGATTCCTGTTAAGAATAACAAAATCTTAGTATTTCTTTCCATGAAAGGCAACTAACATTTTTAAAAGATATGGTTTTTTCAGAAGGGTAGTAATTTCCTACAAATTTTTACAAAGGAGCAGAGGAAATATTATTTTACTAAAGCTATTTTAAGATTAAGGAAAATATTGAAGTATAAGGTGTTGCAAATCCGAAGAGTATTCATTTTTCATTGAGATATGAATTAAAAGGTGATCATTTCTATGCTAAGGTCATGCCACTATATGTTACACAGTATTTTTTCACCATCCCTACAATCCCCATCTTGAACATTGGAGGACCATTTTAGTGACTTCTGTGTATTGTCATACCTTGCTAAAAGTGTCATTGCATCCCTTGGCATGTCAAGAAAATTTCCTCTATTGATCATTCCTCAAGCAGACTCTCAAAACATCTGATTTTGGGCTGGTGCTGGTAGGCAGTTATGGCCTCGCACCCATAGATAAATTAACACTAGACCTTGCACCCATTGGCACACTGTTTCAGTGGGTCACCCACACCGATCTGTTTTTGGAATTTTTTTTAAAATAGAAACGAAGTTTCCATGCCTAAAAACTTTTTGAGCAGAGTCATCATGGTTTGTTCGAATGAATAACGTCGAAGCCCTCCCTTTGGATTTTTGTTTCCTATAATTGTGCAACTCCCCAAAGGGATAAGACCTCTCTTCCAAATTATGAGGGATCCCAAACCACCTCCTCTTCTCCTATAAATACTTCCTTCTCACATTTTTTTAGCTAGTTGAACAGTCATTACTATAGTTGGTGTGCATAATAAGGCAGAGAGGAGTCCATTTTCGAGAGAGAGTTTAGGCTCGTTGCCTCACAAGGTCTGATCCTCGACGAATGCTTGAGATGCACCTGACTGAACCCATCGAAGGAGGCTGCAACGTCAAGGCATTAAGGTTGTAAACTTCTTTTCTCTATCATTAATACATGACTGTTTTTTGGTTCCAATGTTGTGTTTAATCATATGTTTGATTCTCCTTGACCAAAATGAAAGTATGTTCTTGTATGTTTTCATCGTTCACTTGATCCTTGTGCAGGTACATGGACATTATCACTAAAGGACCGCGACGTGTGAAGACAAATATCAAAGGATCGCTACCGCAAGCTACAACAACAGCGTTGGAACAAGGTAGGTCATCTATCCCAACTCGTTGTTGATTTATAAGTTAGGAGTCTGAAAGTCCAGCATGTTCCCTTATTGTTAGACCCACCCTAGGGCTAGAGGGATCGCCTCTGTCTGCAGAGGGGATTTACCTGCTCAACAAGTTGGTGACTCTGCTGGGGATCAGTGAATTTGTCATCTCTTGTTGTTCGTCTAGTATTTTTCTTGTTTGTACGACTTTGGTCGTATTACCGCTTTTCGGCTTTGTTTTTCTTGTCTGACTGTTTCCACCCATCATACTTAGTCTCAGAGTGTTGAGTTTGGTCTTTTCTCTGTGGTTTTTTATCCTTTCCATATATTTCTGGCTCAGCACTACTGTTTCTTGAATAGTCGTGCCAATTGGTGCTTGTTTCCTGTTTTACATGTGTGCCATCTCCTGTTCAGGGTGGATTACAGCTACAATTACGTCGAATCCTGTAGGTTTGGATTTGGGTTTCTTCCCTGAGTTTTTCCAGTGTTTCTTTCCTCTGGATTGGTTTTTTCCTCTTCAATTAATCCATTTGAATTACTTTGACTCTCTTTTCTTATTCTTCTCAATTGTTTTCCCCTCAACTGATCAGTGTGGTTCATGATTCTATGGTTTCTAGGTATCTTGTGTCGTTTTCCCGATCACCTCCTCACTGAGCCTTTTGAGTTGAATCTGAGTTAGCCTGGTCTTTTCTATTTTCAACTTGTTGACTGATTGTTTGATCTTTTCTTTCGATTCTACGTGTTGTTGGGTCGTTGAACTGTCATCTTGGTGTCTGTCTGGCCTTCCATCTATCACCCTGAGCATAGATCACATTGCTCACTGAATCGATTTAAAAATCATATTTTTTCTTGAAGGAATGTGTCTCTGTTTTGAGTGTGTTTTACATTCAATTTGGATTTGTCTTTTTGTTTTTGATCATTTCGTTCGAGTGACTAAAAAATAGTACTCATTTGGTATTTTAGTGTAACAGTGCATTTTTCTTCTCATTCATCTAAAAGAGAAAAATTTGCATTCTTTCTCTTGGTTTGAAATTAAAAGATGTTCTTTTGCATTAGTACCTTTTAGTGAACAAGGAAAGATCTTTTTGTTTTCTGCTTTGGTTGTTTTAGATGCATTAGGAAAATTTATTCTTATTGCTTCGTTGTGAACCATTATCCTTCTCTTAGCTAGCTATTCATCGAATTGAAATGATGTTCTTTAGCATGTAGTTGTGCATTAGAGATTCGAGATTACTTTCGGTAAGGTCTTGAAACTACAACATTAATTCAAGGTCAAATTTTAAATGAACGCAATCAACCTAAGGAAGCGTTGAAACTTAACGCTCACAATTAGTGGTCTAGGCTAGTGACGTGTTTCGATGTCGTTAAACCTAGTAGTTTTCATTCTCCATCTGACATTAGACAGCACTAGCATGGACTTGTGCTCCCTGTACCGTCGAGTATATAAAGGGAGACCCTCATAGGTTGATATCCTTTATCCATAGGAAGCAGAGTATGTTGCCCTGTAACCGTGATACACCGAACACATCATTCGGGGAGACTGCCTGCACATATGTTAAGTCCTTGGTCATTTCTCTTTCATTTGATCACCAATGTGTATATTGCAGTTCACGAAAACTTGGTACACCCTCTTGCTTAGATTTCCTAAGTAATCATTTTTATCTTTTCGTGACTCTCTAAAATTGAAAAGATCATCGAGCACTTGTCCTTTCACGCTCATTCAACCTAAAAGTGACTACAGTCACCTTTTTCCTTTTTCTTGACTCTTAAAATATGAAAAGGAAAAGTTTTGTTTTAGTTTCATAAAATGAATTTCCTACAATCACATGCCCATTAAAGTTATTTTCTTGGCTTGTTCTTAATTAAGTCCCTAGTGTTTGTTCTTGAAGCCTAAAATTTCTTATCTCTTTTCTCTCCTACTTTTGAGACAAAGTCACGGTGGCAGAAACACCAGTTTCTTCGTCCCCTTCATTACCTCGTAGTGGAGATCCTTCTTCTGAAGTTCCTTTGGAGGAACCTCAGCCTACTAGGCCTATAGGTTATTGACGTTCTATTATTCTGAGTATTCTACCCCTTATTACTCGATAACCTCCTAAGGAACTATTTGATATCAATTTGCAACCTCTGAACGTTTGGGCCAGTTTCAGGAACGAAGAAGAATATCCTCCTCTTACCTCTGAACCGCTTGCCTCAGAACCGCTTGAATTGCCATTAACGCATGCTTTACTTTCCATTTCTCATCGCCTCTTCACCAACAACATGTCTTCATCTAATATGGATGCTATGAGTCCCATCAGTAGTGAAGAGACTTATGTTTCTACTGGAGACTATCAATTCCCTCCAGATAATTTTCCTTATGTCTCAGGTCAACCTTCCTCTCTCCCACCTGGTTATCGTTCATTGAGTCAGATCATTTTTGGTGCTACATCTTTGTATCATAATCTGATATGGTTGGGTACAATGGCTCCCTTGGAAGGGTCATTTGTATTGGGTGCATCCCCCTCAACTCCCATTACGTCGACGGTTGTTACGTCTGTCCCAACCAAGCCCACTGTCTATGTGGCTTCATCTGCGTTGTATTTTAGTGTGGTTTTGTCATTACTGCCATCTTTTGTTGTTCGTAGGACAACTCCTATCGCTTCCATGATACCTGTTGGGCCCTCCATGAGTGGATCATAACCTCATGTGTCGAGAGTCCAACCTATTGGTAGTGTGCCTATCTCTTCTAATCTGATTCCTGAAGGTTTGACGTATGATCAGTACATGTTGGCCATTCAGCAATAGAATTATATCCATCGGGGGTCTCAGCAACCACAAGCTCCCATCAATCCTTTGCATTATTATGATGAGCATGGAAATCACATCTATTTACATGGGCCCAACCCGCCAGGTCCATTATATGTTCAGATGCCTCAAATGTCGGTTTACCCAACCAGTTCACATACCTTCAGGGACAACCCTATGGTCCACAAGGACAACCCTTTCAGGGACAAACCTATGGTCTTGCTGGTCAACCTTATGTTCATCAGGGAACATCTTATGTTCCATTGGGGAAAACCTATCCATCTCAGGGACAACCTTTTGTGCAACAGAACCAGCCTTACATTCAGCAAGGCCAAAATTTTGTACAGCAAGGTCAAACCTCTACTGTTGATCTGGTCCAACCTATTTTTTAGGGGAAACCTGTCTCGTCTCATCCAAGCCAACCTAGTCTTCAGGTGAAACCTGGCTCATCTCAACCATCGGGCCAACCTATTCCTCAGGGATAGCCTGGTGGCTCTCAGCATCGAGGCCAACCTACACTGCAGATATAGCATGTCCAACCCCAACATCCAGGCCAACTTTCACCGCATGGACAACCTGTTCAACCACAGCATCCTGGTCAAACTGCACCCCAGGGGAAATCCGTGCAACCTCGGGGCCAACCTTTTATCCCTCAAGGTCAATCTCAGGTGGTATATAGTGCACCCCAAGGCACTGCTTACATTCCACAACAAAACCCATATTTTGTTCATACAAGACCTTAGTGGTTCGCTTAGAATCAATATCCTGGTCCTCAATTGGTGTATGGGAAGAATTATTAGGCTTAGAACCCCTATGGACAAAATCCTTTGGGACAGAACATATGGGGTCAGAATTTCTCCCAACCTGTTTGGAATCCCAATATTGATCTATATCAAAGGCTTGCAATGCCTTTAAATCCGCAATTTCCTTTTCTCACTACGCTGGAACTTCCCGATGTGTCAAAGTTGACGAATGATACTATCCTTCATAATCCATATTGTCCTCCAGTACCGAATAAAATCCTTGGTGATTGTCCCAAATTTGACGGCAAGTCTGGAGAAGACCGTCAAATTCATGTTATGACTTACCATCTTTGGTGCTCTTCTAACTCTTGGGTCGACAATTCCATTCAACTATGTCTTTTCCAACGGACTCTCACTAGTGCCGATGCAAAGTGGTACTTTGAACTCTCTCGTAGCATATTTAAATATTTGAACTCTCTTGCTATGGCATTTCTTTCGCACTTTTAGTTACTAGTTTGGTATGAAACTGGGACGCACCTCCTTATATCCTTGAAACGGGATAGGGCTACTCATAACTCTGATCATATTCATGAATGGAGGTAGCATCATCGTTTGATCAAGTTTGTGATTCTTGATCAACTTCTAACTGATTGGTTCACTACCTCTTTTATCATTCTGATTGCTAAATACATCACTATGGGGGCATGTGTTACTAAGGAACAAACCATTTCTCATGCCTAATACCTCGATCTCACGTACTCTAAGTCTAGCATGTTGTATGAACTCTTGTGCAATGCTCCGCAACATGGAACTACCAAAGCGTCGGTGATGCCATCTGTCAATGGTATCATTGGTTCTGTGTCTCAGACTTCTCGAAAGTCTTCTCCAAATCCTGCGAAGAAAAAATCTACTTCTTCCACTTATACTACTTCTCAGCCACCTCCAAATCCTGGTAAGACCACGGAGTTATATGTTGTCCAGTCCAATCTGGCAGATAAATCTTCAAAGGGTAAGAATAAGGGTAAAGGTAAGACCAAATTCGATACCCCGAAGCAGGTTTCTCTGAAACCTAATACTGATGATGGTTCAAAACGAAAACTGAAGTACCCTTTCTTGATTTTTGACAATGAGCATTACACGAAGGATTCTCCATGATGGGCCAAGGTGAGTCAACTACTTAAAGGCACTCAAGGCACTTCGATTGTTCTTAAAGAACCATTCCTATCGCAGCAAACTCAGATGGTGGAGAAACCTTAGTCCTCCTCCCCATTTGGCTCTTAGGTTTTCATGATGAACTATCCTGCACCCATCTCTATCACTACCCGATTGAAAGACTATATCGAACCACATCAGGCAGTAGGGAAAGAGATCGCTAATGGTTCTCCTCCCCCACCTACTTATGGCCCTCTTCATATCGAAAGGCCCAGTACTAAGCCCATTATATAGTCAACTTCTAAAGGGGTACTCTGAAAGTCTTCCTATAATCCCAATGCCCGTGTTGCTCAACATTATGATATTGTTGAGGATTTGGCTCAAGCGCCATCTGCTATGTCTACATTGGAAGTACTTCAGAGCTGTCTATCACAACGAAAGGCTTTGTTATCTTCCATCGGAGGGATTGACCTTGCCGATTCTAGCCTTATCACTTTCGATTTGGAAAATTTCATCCCGTGTCTCCCTCACCAACTTGCACTGATCATTCAAGTTGGGATTAATGGAAATAATATCCATTAAGTAGTCATGGACGAAGGTGCGTCTACTTGCATCATGTCTTCTGCCTACTAGAAAGCCATTAGTTCTCCATATCTCAATCAATATCCAAATGCTTTAGAAGCTTTTGACGGAAGGGAAGCTCGCCCTCTTGGTTTTCTCGCTAATTTACCTATCACGTTAGAAGGGAAAATGGTTAACGTTGAGGTTGAATTTTTTGATGCAAAACTCAATTACAATCTTATCCTCAGTCGCAGTTGGACTCATGCCATGCTATGCATCGTCTCCACTCTCTTTCGTGTTCTTCGATTTTGCACGAAGGAAAGATCATCATTGTCGATTAGTTGTCCTTTTTCACTTCTATGTCTTCCGAGAGCAACGTTCCATATGTAGATTGTATTCCTGTGCCTTATGAGAGCATAGGACCGAGTCTTTTCAAAGATACCACCCTCATGGGTCTTTTTTCTCTTCCTATGCCCAACACTTCTTAGGTCAACATGATCTCCAGGTCTTCCGATCCATGGATCATCCATTTGCTCGAGTAGATTGATTCGTTTGGTGACGCGATGTCATTAAGCCCAATAGAAATTGATGATTATGAACTTATTTCATCTTTGGCTCCTCCTCTCTCTAATAATAATCCATTGAGTTTGTCTCTTGACACGTATTCTCAATCCCCTTGGCTCAGCGCTTCAGATTATCCTGATCCCTTAAACGATATATTTCCCACTGATGAGACCATCATGGAAACCATATCTCTTGAGGATCCTCCTTGGGATGATAGTCATCATCATTCCTCCTTCATGGCTTGCCTTGGGGATATGTCTACTTCTCTCGAGAAATTTGCTTCACAAGATCCTTCCCATCCGCTTTAGACGCCCATCCTGAGACATGAATTCTTTGTGGAAGGTAACTTGGGAAACATTAGCAAATCATTCCTATCGACATCTTTGTCAAATCGGGGATTGTCGAGAATATCCACATTGGGGTGACCTGTTCTCCTAACGAGATCAAGGTCTATACTAGTATCTTCCGAGAGTTTCAAGACGTCTTCACTTGGTCTTACGAAAAAATGCTTGTCATCGATCTAAGTATAGTTTTGCACGAGATCCCTACTTATCCTGGTGTGAAGCCTGTTCTCCAACACCTTCGTCCTGTGCACCCTATAAAGGCGGTTTCCATCAAGGCGGAAGTTGAAAATTTTCTTAAAGTTGGCTTCATTTATCTGATTCCCATGACAGAATGGGTCTCTAACATTGTTCCTATGGATAAAAAGCAAGGTATTGTCCATGTCTATGTGGATTACCATGAAATCAACTGCACTTGTCCTAAGGATAACTATCCCACTCCTTTTATCGATTAGATCATTGACAAGCATGCTGGGAGTGATATATTTTCCCTTATTGACAGGTTTTCTGGGTACAACCAGATCAGTATTCTTCCGGCTGATCAACACAAGACCGCATTTATCTGTCCTTGGGGTACCTTCACCTATAAGAAGCTCCCTTTTGTTCTTAAGAATGTTGGGGACACATTTCAAAGAGTAATTTCGTACGCTTTCCACGATATTAAGTGCATTTTTCAACCTTACCTGGATGACCTTCTAGCTCATTCTGCTAAGCGTAAGTACCACCCAGATCATCTTCATCAAATATTTCTTCGCTGTAGATGCTATAATATTTGGCTAAATCCACATAAGTGTGTCTTCTGCATTGATTTTTGTATACTCCAAGGGTTTATCGTCTCTAAAGATAGAATTCATCTTGATCCCCTCAATATTGAAGCTATTGTCAATTTCCCCTCCCCTTCCTCTTTATACCAGTTGCAGAGTCTGCAAGGGAAAGCTAATTTCCTACGCCGTTTTATACTGAACTATGTTGAGGTAGCCAAAGGATTCATGCGATTACTTAAGCAAGGCGTCTCATTCCTCTAGGATGAGATCACCCAAAAATCCTTCAATATGCTAAAGACATTTCTTATCAATGCTCCTCTCTTGCGTCCTCCCAATTATCATCGTGACTACTCCCTCTACTTGGCTACGTAATTTAGCACTATTTCCATGGTTCTGGTGCAAGACGACGATGATGGTGATGAGCACGTCATTTATTATTTAAGTTGCAATCTTCTCGATATTGAAATGTGTTATGCACATGTCGAGAAATTGGCATTTCCTGACATTCAAGCCGGCCAACGTTTTCGCCATTATATTTTACTACGCACAGTAACCATGATTTCTAATTGTAACCCCATGACCTACATATTGAATCGACAATTTTTGGGGGGGAAATACTAAAATTGGATCGTTATCCTCTAAGAGTTTGATTTGGAGTTTACTACTGCCAAATCGAAGAAATCATTGGTTTTTTTCGATTTTAATTTCTCTCTCCCTTCTGACTCTTCTCCATCTAGTTCTGAGGAATGCATTCCAGACGATACCCTTTTTCTCTTTAGCACCCTCAATCCAAGGTACGGTGATATCATCGTCTACCTCCAAACTTCCACTTTCCGATCCGAGTTGACAAAGGATGCTCGTCAATGCATCTGCCATCATTCGCAACCTTATCGCATAATTGGAGATACTCTATACTACATCGGAGCTGATTATGTTCTCCATCGGTGTTTAACTCTTGAGGAGGCTGAAAATTTCCTCAATGACTGCCACTTTAGCACCTGCGGTGGTTACATGTCTGGATATGCTACTGCACAAAATATTCTTCGTGCTGGATATTTATGGCCTACCATTTTTAAAGACTGCATTGTTGTTGTTGTAAGTGTCACAATTGCCAGATTTACCAGTGCAATATGTGTGCGCCACCTGCTCACCTCCATCCAATCATTACCGCTAGTCCCCTTGCAAAGTGGGACATGGATTTTATGATGTGTAACCTTCATTCGGCAAGGGGGGAATGCTTATATTATCATAGTCATTGACTACTTTACAAAATGGGCTGAAGCAATGCCTACACTCACAGCTAATGGTAAGACAGTTGCACAATTTTTGTTCAATCATGTCATTACCAGGTTTGGTGTCCCTCAAGCCATTGTCACCTATCATGGTTCTCATTTTCATCATTACATGATGGCTGAGTTGACTTCCAAGTTGGGTTTGCGTCACGACAGCTCAACGTCATACTACCCTCAGGCCAATGGCCAAGTTGAAGCCGTGAACAAAGATCTAGTCACTATGCTTCAATGTATGATTGGGATGCATAAGTCCAACTGGCATCTCGTGTTTTTTTCATCTCTCTGGGCTTACTGAACCTCGGTGAAGGATGCGACCAAATTCACTCCATTCTAGCTTGTTTATGGTCTGGAAGCTACCCTTCCGATTGAATGTGAAATCCCTTCTCTCAATATAGATGTTGAATTACTGCCTAATACCTTGCCAAAAGAAGAGTGTCTTCTATATTTGGAGAGGTTTGATGAAACTCGCCGCTTTCCTACTCTTGTCATAGAAGCACAGAAAAAGTGGGTCAAAGCTCTTTTTGATAAGACAGTTTCCCCTCGTACCTTTGTAGAAGGAGACCTCGTCCTCTTGTATGACCAAGCTCATGATAATATGGGGGCAGGAAAATTTGAACCCATGTGGCATGGGCCCTATATTGTTAAGCGTGTATTGCAGAATAGGGCTTCTGAGCTAATTGATTATCAAGGTTATCCTTTGAATCAGCCCAGAAATGGGTTGTATCTCAAAAAATACTATGCATGATTTTTTCATGCATGTCCTTTTGTACATAAGTGTGTTTTTCATTTTTGTACATTTTTTGGCTTGCTGTGATTTGCGAGTAGTTTTTCCTACTTATTATGATGTTGCTTACTGTGCATATGTCTGCCACTCCTTATGTTGGTTCCGCAAATTGTGCCTCCCATACTACCCAGAATCTGTCTTCCGCAGCCTGTGTGATTTATAATCCTAATGGCGAGTTGATATACCTTCAAGGTATTTGACTAGGACGAACAACAAACGATGTTGTTGAATATAGTGCCATCATTGAACTTTTAAATGAGGCCATTGCCCTTGACATTCGTGCATTAATTATTAACCTAGACTCTCATTTTTTTTCCTTCAGCTTAATGGGCATTATTCTGTTAGAAATACTCATACGTTGTATTTGTGTGTTCGTTTATTAGAAAGGAATTTTGATTATATCACATATCATCATATTCTTAGGAGAATGAATGCATTAACTGATGTAGTATCCAATATTGTATTAGATAGACATTTGCGTAATTTGTAAAAGCATCATCATCACATAATAAGATTTATACAGTAAAATGAACACACACACACACACACACACACACACATATATATATATATATATATATCGAGTGTTTGCATCCACATGCATCATAAGTTCAAAAAATATGTGTGTTTTGGTTACATCCTGAGACATCATGTCTCTCAAAAATATGTAGAAATAAAAGCCTAGGCATCTAATAAGCATGATTCTCATGGTAGCATGTCACTACATGCACAATCCGCCTCAATAAGCATTGTACATGGTTATACACCCCTGCAGTGTGCCTCTAGTATGCACGAGGAACATCGTCAAATCTCGCATAATTTGAGATTCTGCTAGTGAGCCCCTCCAGGTTGCATACGATATCCTCTTCCTCGCTTCCCTCGCCATGAGGGGCCACCTCAAAATCGTGAGGAAATCTCCGTTTTATAGAGGACATTCCTGCAGGTATGTATGGGCCAACATCTACGATACATGGATAAACATCAGAACACATATATAAAAAAATCATAATACTCATCAAAATCAAAAAATGAGTCTTACCCAATGCTTCATCCCAATCCTCTCCTTCTAGGAGTGGAATATCCGCATCACCTATGAATTATGTGTCGGTATAGGGCCAGTCCTCCATGACAATGATTTTTCAGTGGAGCCAGTGAAAGAATTCTGGTCTCCATGACATCTATTGACCGCCTCCCACTCTAGGCATCTAAGTTGCCCAACGGAACATCCGTGGCTCCCATGCTGGTGGTGCAGGAACTATCACCTCTTGATGTTGAAATATTGGCAATCATTCTAGGATGAATAATACCAAGATGGACCCATATCCGAATTGTTTCAACTTTCCATTCTTTCATTTTGTCAGTTGGTGTTTCAGGCTGATTGTTACAGCCTACACCCAGTTGAAAATGGTTGGGGCCATACAATCCACGGCAAGAAGAAGCTATGTTTTTTTGGCTTCATGAGGGGCTTGATGATCTAAAATGGGTGGCTTACTTTTTATGCTATGCAAGCACCTCCCACTCAATTAAAACAAATTAAGATCTTACTTATACTTCATTGTGCGTAATTGGATTCTTGACTCAGGTGTATGTGTTTTAATTGTTTTAAGGCTTTATGTGTGAGGAATAAAACATTTATTTTTTCTGATTAAAAGCATGTACAGCAAGCATAAATTGTATCAAATTAATCATCAATACATAACAACAAATTTAATAAAGGAGTTCACCCGTATGACTTGGGCTACGTCTCCTTGAGCCTTTGTCAATTGACTTAACTCTTTGGGATTAAGATGGAAAATTTATTTTACAAGTTACTACTCAACTCAAATGGTTGTTTGAATTGTACCAATGGGTTTAGAATACCATAATACCCCTGAATTGACTGCTAAGTCTCTAGAAATTGACCTAGGATCCCTTGGACTTGAACTCTTTTGTCGGTGTCCTTAAGCTTACCTGAGCTTCTCTATGACACAAAATATCTTATAAGTCCTTTTCTATCCCTGAAACCTTTTCTACTATCTCCATCACATATCAGTCATCCAAAATAGACTATTCAATTGCTCAAAATGAGCTCTGGCTCCCCAATCTAGACCTCCATCACCTGGTGGCCCTAGGCTCCCCGAAACTTCCCTATGGATTATTTGGCTTTATAAGTCTCCAAATGGCTCTAAAAATCCATCCAATGGATTCATAATGTCTGAAATAGTCAAAATAGACTATTCACTTGCTGAAATTGGCATCTGGTTGCTCTGGTTATGCCTCCAACACTTGGTGGCACCCTATGGCTTTGGGCTCACTGAAAACTTCCCTATAGCATCTCGGCCTTCAGAAGTCTCCAAATATTCTAAAAATGCTTCCAATGGATTTAGAAGGTTCAAGATAATCAGAATATACTATTGGTTTGCTAAGAATGGTCTTTGTCTGCCCTGGCTATGCCTCATTCTCCTGTTGGCTCCGGGTGGCCCTGGTGGCCCTTGGAACTTCTCTAAAGAAAAATCATGCTCAGAAGTCCTCAGCTGGCTTTGAAAACCTCACCAATGGCTCTATAATGCTATAATTAGCTAATAATGACTCTCTTTTCACTCAAAATGGTCAAAAATTGAGTCTCCTACTCTTTTTCCCAGTTGCACCTAGGAAAGATCCACTAAAAGTGGAGGACTCCACTTAACTGGAGTTAAAATAGCCAACTCCACCCTAAATTTGGGCATGTTCCATTATTCCTGCCAGAACTAAACGCAATATTAAATTTTATTGCTTGGGTGGCCACATGCCAACCCAAACCACGCGGCATCCATTGTGGTCGGCAGAACCAAGGTTTAAACCCCGGTTACAAAGGTGAAACTTCGGGTTAAACATTGTGTTAATCTTATCCATGCAGAGATAACGGTAACATCTAACTGTGGCATGTGACAAAGTTTGCGGAGGACGCTGGTAGTTGCAGAGACTGTCGGACGTTTCACGGAGACTGTTGCATCAAAACCGCACGGTATCAACACCATGTGAGATGTTGCAAACTATTGGCGGAGGTGTTAAATGTTGAAGCATATAGTTTGTTGCGATGTTTTGTTGTTATCATGTGACATGTTTATGGTACTGTTGGCGGGTTGGGACTGCCGGCGGTCCCCAACCCCCAAACGCCAACACACTAATCTTTAACAATAACTCGCGACCAATGTTTGTTAAGATCCATCGTGCAGCTCGGGTAATAGAGACTTGGGCATGCCCTGCCGAAGGTTGTGGGGTCGAGCCCTGAGGACCCAAACCAAAATGTTAACATGTCATCTCGGCGACACATGGTGGCCTCAGGGCTAGCCACGTATCGCCCTATAATTAGCCCTCATAAACCATTCGACCAGTAATACATTGACACTTGTCCTCCAACGATTGGCCTGAAAGGAATATTCCAGGGAATATTACGAGGAATATTCCCTAGAATATTCTTTTTTTTTACTGTATCTTTACCTATTCAACCTTGGTTAACTGTCAAAAATTATAGTTTACTGGACTTTTCAAAACGCGATAACTTCTTCATACGGTGTCAGTTTTTCGAACCGTTCATCGCACCAGAATTAGGAAGAAGAGATATATCCAGTCACTCAGGTTCAGAACACTTTTGAGAACTTTGAAATTTGAGTTATCCCTTAGGTCCTTATCCAAATCTGATCACTCCTCCCCATTGGGAATCATTTGGATCCCAAAAGACTTGTTTAGTTGTTCAGTAGATGAGGGTACTACTCCCTCACCTTTCGACCCTCCATCCACTTTGCCTTGCTTGTCTTAGTTCCTTTGATACAAAATCGAAGGTAGTCAACACTTCCCCTCTTGGATGCTCTTGTCCTCCTATCAATAATTGTATCTTCTTTGAGCTCATCCAGAAATTCTGGTGAGAAATATTAAATAGAAGGTAGCTGAACATCACTTCCTTGATCATCGATCAAAGGTGGCTCATACAAACGTAATTTTTCAATGTTAACAACTGAATACCTCTACATATGTACAAAGGAATTTATGTCGTACTGGGTCAAGAAATTAAACCACTTCTTACCAATCCAGTTCCATGGTGATTCTTCTTGGTGAACATCTTCTTCTTGTGAATCATATGGATTCACATCAATGATGTAATATTTGGTTCCATTCTCACCAATATTTTTATCCTCTTGCTTCAAATGCTTGGGATCATTGGTTGGATTCAGTGTCCAACATTGGGTAATGAGATGTCCCTTTTTCTGGCAATGTGTGCAAGTCTTTTGCATCTTTTGTTCAAGTCGCCTTCACTTCGAATTTTTCTTGTATGCCTTCATTCTCTTCCAGCATATTGAAACTTCATGGTTACACAAACCACAATAGGAACAACAACTCTTTCTTCCATTCATACATGGATATTTTTCATGCTTAACATAATCACAAACAACTTGACTATGGGAAGAATTATACCTCGAATTTTTCTTTTCATGTCCATATTTTTTACCTTCTTGAGGAGATGAACTTGTAGAGGTTCTAGCTCTCTTTTGAAGACCAACATCAGTTTTCACGTCCTGATAGTTGTCAGAAATCTCTTGCTCGCCATAAGCTTCATGTATACAAACATCTTGCCACAACATGGGTTTCAAATAATGGCAGTCATATTGAATACAAACTTGACATGTTTGTGGGTTTGAACCTGCAACAAAAGTTCTTCTTGGAACTGTTTCAAGTGCCTTCATGGCTATAGAGTTTTCGCCATAAGATTGAACATAGCCTAGACCAAAATTATTAGGCCTTTCCTCAACCATAATAGGCTCAATCATGCCTTGTGCATGTTTTCCTAGACCCTTGCCTTCATATCCGATTTTTAACATCAATTTGGACCTTATACCTCTAGTGTGTTTTTCAAAGGAACCTACACATATTTCTGAAGAGGAAATTGAAGACAAATTTGAGTGATTTACCTCTGCTTCAAGCATGTTCTTGGTTAAGGCCTCTTGGGCATGATGGAGTTGCATCTCCATCTAGTGCATTCTTTGAAGAAGTCCTTCCTTCTCTTGCTTCATAGCAACCAATTTCTCATGAAGTCTAGTTCTTTCCCTTACATCTTCATATAGACTTTGCACCATATCCTTCAGGATGTAGAAGTCCTGCCTCATCTCTTTACCAAAGAGTCTTGCAAAGGAGGAGGATTTTTAAACCTCACTTGATGAAGTTGTCATCACTATGCAACTGAACTAAAGAAATTCAACAATAATTCACATAGCTTCAAAACAATTGACACAGCTTCAAAAACAATTTGGTCGTAGATTCAAGCTCTTCTCTACAGCTCTTATCTCTTCTTCAAGCAGCCTCTTTTGCAAACAATCCCTCTTGTGATTCAAGGGTTGTCTTGAGGTCCTTTTGTTAAGAAGGATTCTTTCAACCTTCCTCCTTCTTGTCCTCTTTTGGACTTAGCTAGCAGTAGCTCCCCTTCACCTCTAGAAAACTTAAACTTGTAAGCATCAATCAATTTGCAAAAAGTTAAATTCTTTACACTCTTAAACACATTTCAAGTCAAACAAGAAAGCAACCTAGTGCTCTGATACCACCTAATCTGAAATGGGTGGTTGACTTGTTATGCTATGCAAGAAACACCCACTCAATTAAAACAAATTAAGATCTTGCTTATACTTGATTGTGAAGAATTGAATTCTTGACTCAGGTGTATGTGTTTTAACTATTTTAAGTCTTTATGTGTGAGGAATAAAACATTTTTTTTCTAATTAAAATCATGTATAGCAAGAATAAATTGCAGAAAATTAATCATAAACACATAACAACAAATTTAATAAAGGAGTTCACCCGTATATCTTAGGCTACTTCTCCTTGAGCCTTTGTCAATTGACTTGGCTCTTTGGGATTAAGATGGAAGATTTATTTTACAAGTTACTACTCAACTCAAATGTTTGTTTGAACTATACCAATGGGTTTAGAATACCCATACCCCTAAATTGACTGCTAAGTCTTTGGAAATGGGCCTAGGCTCCCTTGGACTTGACCTGTAGAAATTTGCTGAATAATGATTAATTATCCACCGAGACTATCCTGATCACCTACAATTCGAATTTATATGCAACACATAATCTCTTCCACTCAGATCATCAAACATGGAATAAAATCAAGCGATAGCACATCAAATCATCATACACATTAACACAGTATGTATGGGGAAAGCTTATAGCTGAAAACCCCGTAGCTATTGTGTATATTATAATGGAGAAATCATGTAACAAACTCAAGACAATACTCCTCACAAGTACTCAGTACTTTCTCATGAAGTTACACACAAACTAGCTCAGTTTTGAACAGGTTACTGGTTCAAAACTCACCGCCAATTGCCTTGCCTCTATTGCGCAATCCAGGCCTATCTATATAGAGATCCAAGGTTCGAATCTCCTTGGCTTGACAGCGTAATCATCATGGGCAATTCCTCCAAGTGTGGTGCAAATATCATGCACAACTGATGTCGCCACTGATAGCTAACTCCACCCTTTCATCTACCTCTTTCACTGGTCTCCACTGAACTGATCATGCACTGTAGTGAACTGATGTGTTCTTGAGTTGAATAATGAGTTAATAATTAGTGAATTAAATAATATTTAATTCACTCCACTCATTACTAGTTGATTAGCTAGTTAAACTAATCTCAACTAGTTCAACTAAGTTAAACCAAACACAACTCCACCAACTGTCTCATCAACTACACCAAACTTCTGCCACTGAAATCCTAACTGAAGTCAACCATACATGAGCTCACCAAACCCCTAGGAATAGCGTAATTCCTCTGTCAGATGCATGAGCCACTTCTGTAGCTCGAACTGAAGTGCTCCAAGAGAGTAAACTGAAGTTTAGAGTCCAAATATTATTAGATTAAATATTAATTTGACTTCCTGTTACAGGATAGGCGGTCTAAATGTAGACTTCGACCTATGAGTCAAAAATAGAGTCCCATCTATTTTTGCAACATTACCAAATACTCCAAGAATAACATCACGTCCCCAGACCATGCTCCATATGTCTAAAAATAGACATAGTCTAAAAATAGACTTTGCGCCGGAAATTTGCTGTGAGACCCCACTTAGTGAAGGCGGCTGCAACTTTCACTAGCTCCATCATCTTGCTACATTTTCAACACTCCTCTCGACAAGATATGCTGGATTATCTGCAATCTATCCTACCTACGGCAAATTCAAACTTGCTCTACCGGTGACGCCTTCGTCGGTCTTGACATCACGATCTCCCGTCAGGAACATATGAAAACATCAATCTTCTCCATGAACTGATCTCTGATATATGATGGTGATATGTGAAGCCATGCGCCTCAGCTGATCCTCCTGTCTGTACCATGGACCATATCCCGATGTGCCTCTGATATAGCGCCATACATGCTTTCCTGCCTTCCAAAAGAGCTTGGTAGGCTTAACCATAGCTTGCGAAAGCTGGTTAACTGCATAGCATATATCGGGTCGTGTATTGACCAGATACATAAGCGACCCTACCAACTGTCGATAGACAGTGGTATCCACTACCTCCGCTGAAGTAGCATCCTCCTTCCTCCAACCACCAGGAAGAGGAGTGTCAACAGGCTTGCAGCCTTGCATGTTGAACCTCTCCAGAATCTCCCGAGCATACTTGCCCTGAGAAACAAACAGTCCTCCGCTGCGCTGCCAAATCTCCAATCCTAGGAAATAATGAAGGATGCCCAAGTCCTTTATCTCAAACTCTCATGCAAGATCCTCCTTGCATGAAAGTATCAACTGATCATCGCCAATCAAAATCAGATCATCTACATACAGTACAATGATCAACAACTTCCCTTCCACCACAATCTGGTACAGGTTAGGATCCACCTCACTCTTGGAGAATCCAAGCCCGGTGAAGTAGCTGTCTATCCGAGTGTACCAAGCACGAGGTGCTTGCTTCAGCCCGTACAGTGCTCTCTTGAGTCGGCACACATGCAACTCACTGCTGAAGATCTCGAAACCTTCAGGCTGCTCTATGTACACCTCCTCCTCAATAACTCCATTAAGGAACGCAGTCTTCACATCCATCTGATGAATGTGCCACCCCATCTGTGCTGAGAGAGCAAGGATCGTCCGTATGGAAGAGTACCTTGCGACAGGTGCAAAAGTCTCCTCATAGTCAATCCCCTCGATCTGTGAGAAGCCACGGGCGACAAATCTCGCCTTGTACTTCTCCACACTCCCGTCAGCCGCCTGCTTCTCCTTGTAGATCCATCGCGAACCTACAACTGATTTCCCAACCGGTCTTGGGACAATCTCCCATGCACTGTTCCTGATGATCGAATCATATTCTTCGATCATGGCATCAACCCATGCGGGTTCCTCCACAGCTTCCTCAAAAGAGGATGGCTCCGTCACAACACGTTGACTCACAAGAGCCATGTATCCAGTGTACCGATCCGGTGACTGTCTCTGTCTGCGCTGTGCTGTAGGTGGTCCTACAACCTTCTCTGCATCCCGAGCCGGTCGCTCAGCTTCTGTAGTGCGCATGCGCCCTCTGATGGTTGGCGCTGCCTGGGTGGTTTCTTCCACCTCCTGAACCTCCTCTTGTGGCTGATCCACATCCGGAAGCTCCTCCTTAGGAACTAACAGCTCCTCATCTACATGCAAGTGTAGCTCCCTCTCAAGCGAACATTGCATGGCTTTCTCCTCCTGAAATTTTATATCCCGTCGCACAACAGTCTTTCGACTGTCTGACAAATATACCCGGTAGTTGTGAGGTGTATCAGTGTACCCCACAAATATTCCAACCTCGGCAGTTGGATCCAGCTTCCTTCTCACATCCTTCGTCACATGCATGTAGACAGGAGAACCAAAAATCCGCAAATGGGAAATATCAGGCCTCTTGCCAGAATAAGCCTCCTCTGGTGTACTCATGCCAAGGACCTTGTGAGGACAACGGTTCTGCACATACACTGCTGTATTGCATGCCTCAGCCCACAAGTGAAGGGGTAGGCCCTGATCATGCAACATCGCCCGTGCAGCACCCACGATCGTTCTGTTCTTCCGCTCAGCCACCCCGTTCTTCTGTGGGTTATGGGGTGTGATGAGCTCTCTCCGAATCCCTTCTGCGCTGCAGAACTCCTTGAATTCAGCCGAGATGAATTCACCACCGTTATCACTCAGATCAATCACCTTCTTCCCCGACTCCTTCTCGACTAGTGCTTTAAACTCACAAAACTTCGCGAATGTATCGGTCTTCTTCTGCATGAAGAAGATCCAGCACTTTCGAGAGAAATCATCAACAAAGATCACATAATACCTGTGCTTTGTTGTCGAAGCAACTAAGAAAGGACCACACACGTCTGTGTGAACTCTCTCAAGGATAGTCGTGGCGCGACTATCCTTCTCGTGAAAGGTGGATTTCACATATTTCCCCAAGGTACACCCCTTGCACTGATTTGACTGCGCAAGAGTGCCCTTAGGAAGCCCAGTAGAAATCTACTACAGAATCTTCAAAGCTCCATGGTGAAGGTGGCCCAATCTCCTGTGCCACAGTTCGCCCTCATCATCCCAGCTCACCACTTCTCCCGCCTTGCATGCCATAGCTGCGTAACCATCTACCTGCAACTGATAAAGGTTCTTGGTTCAAACCCCTATCTTCCGGGTCTCTCCAATAGTCTTACTGCGCAGGAAGGCTTTTCCTTCGCTGAAGACCACATCATACCCCTTATCCTCCAACATCGCCACAGAGATCAACTTCTTCTTCAATCCAGGTACATGCATGACATCCTTCAGTACAAAGGGTTTACCAGACTCCCTCTGAAAGGATATGGTATCGATACCAGTCGCACTGTATCTACCATCATCGCCCATCTCGATGTGCACACCCAAATCTTTGTCCTCCAGATCTGAGAACAAATCCCGATCTCCCGTCATATGAAATGACGCACCGCTGTCCAAGAACCAAACCGATCCCATCACACTTGAAACCAAGCATGCGATCGGTGAAAATTCAAGCTCGAACTGTGAAGCCAAAGCTTCTCCATCTGCAGATCTTCCCGCTTGCTTGTTCTTCTTCTTCTTTGGACAATTGGTAGCATAATGTCCGTGATCATGGCGGTGAAAACACTTCACTTTCGCCATATCCTGCTTCTTGCCCTTTGCACCAGAATGAGAGGTTTTCTTTCCCTTCCCCTTCTTTGCTTTGGACACCAAAGCGCAGTTTTCTTCATCAGCTCCCTTTGATGAAGATCCATCTCGAGTAGTCCTCCTTATCTCCTCATGCATGAGATCCGCCCAAAGGCGCTCCCATCCCGGCAGCTTCTCCCGACCATTGACACTATCTTGATATGAGTGCCAAGCCTTCGGAAGACCAAGGAGAGCCAGGTCGACCATGTCCTCGTCTTCGACAGTCACCCCCACACTTCCCGGCTCATCTCTGCATTGAGTGAACTTCGTGAGGTATTTGGCGATACTGTCGCCCTTCTCCATCTTGATGTTCCTGAGCTTATCTTTGAGCGCCAGCTTCCTTTGGTCACTCTTACTCTGGAATAGATCCGTCAAAGCTTTTCACATTAAATATGGAGTAGCCTTTCCATGCAGGCTGGATACAATATGATCCTTGACGCCCTCCAACAGGATCCTTCGACACTTCGCCATCTTCTTTTGCCATGCATCGACTTCAGCAGGATCAGTGGGCTTTTGGACATCCGTATCTACGAACTCCTTGAGACCATTATCTTCTAATACTGCTTCCATGCGATCCTTCCATGAAACATAATTCGAACTGCCTTCAAGAGCATATTCGAGTCGCAAACCGTTGAAAGACATTTTCAACACTGGCACCAAGAAAACAAAACTGCTGCAAAATTTCGAATTCCACCTCAAGGCTCAGCCGCTCTAGATCGTGAGAACAAATTATTTCTAGCACAGAGATCGACTGCAAGGGGCGTTTACCAGACCTTTCACTTTCCGAAGAAAGATGAATCCGGAGGCTACCTGGCCCGCATGCAGACTCTGTCTATCGAAATAAGTTTGTAATCACTGTGATGATCAATCTGAACTTCAATAGCTCCGATACCATTTAGAAATTTGCTGAATAATGATTAATTATCCACCGAGACTATCCTGGTCACATACTAGTTGAACTTCATACACAACACATAATCTCTTCCACTCAACTCAACTCAGATCATCACACATGCGGAAATAAAATCAAGCGATAACACATCAAATCATCATACACATTAACACGGTATGTATGGGGAAAGCTTATAGCTGAAAACCCCGCAGCTATTGTGTATATTATAATGGAGAAATCATGTAACAAACTCAGTACAATACTCCTCACAAGTACTCAGTACTTTCTCATACAGTTACACACAAACTAGCTCAGTTTTGAACAAGTTACTGGTTCAAAACTCACCGCCAAATCCTCCAAGTGTGGTGCAAATCTCATGCACAACGGATGTCGCCACTGATAGCTAACTCCACCCTTTCATCTACCTCTTTCACTGGTCTCCACTGAACTGATCATGCACTGTAGTGAACTGATGTGTTCTTGAGTTGAATAATGAGTTACTAATTATTGAATTAAATAATATTTAATTCACTCCACTCATTACTAGTTGATTAGCTAGTTAAACTAATCTCAACTAGTTCAACTAAGTTAAACCAAACACAACTCCACTAGCTGTCACAAGAGGTGAAAGGTGAAAAGTAATTCATTTTTAATATTTATGTCATTTTATAACCGTTTTAAAAGCCTAATTAGGGTTTTTGAGCTTATTTTTCGATTATTTTAATATTTTATCTCGAAAAATGGGTTTTACGTGCATTTCCTATGTAGCAATAGGTCCTAAACATGGTGACGATGAAGTGACGAGTTGTATTTTGTTACTTTTTTGGACTCGGTAAAAACACAAAAAAATTCACCCCCTGGAGTCATCTTTCAGCTCTGTTCTGACTCTTAAAATTGAAATGATTGTCGAGACTCTTGTCGTTTTGAACTTGTTAAAGGTTGTGAAACGTCATCTGCCCAATATACGTTTACCCCTTTTTCGGGTTGGGACATATTATTACAAAAAAGGAATACCTTTTCCTATCGCAACTAAAAGGTTCTCACAGATATTTTTTTCTACCTTTTCGGATCTTTGAGACCACCTATGAAAAGGGGCCTATTGGAGTTTTATTTTCCGCTTCTTTTCAATCTCTCTAAACATGAAAATATGTAGAGTTCTTCCTTTTTCAAACTTGTTAAAACCTAAATGGCATCGGAAACCATCACCATGACGTAACCCAGTTCCTCCTTCATAGGGCTCGTAAAATGTACTAGGATGGATTTTTCCGAAGGACAAACTTGTATGAAAAGCATATGCTATCCCCTTCAAGCTTGTTTTCAAAAATAATTGGGGTACTCGCTAGAAATGGTGGGGAAAAATGGAACCAGTTCTCAGTCGTGTCAACAGTATGTCACTCTTGAACATGACACTTGTCTACAATTCATGTCGGGTTGGGGACATCCCATTCGTCATTTTTTTCCTCCATGGGTCTAGGTTATATGTTTTGGCCTCTCATCTGCTCTTTTCCACGTCATCATGACCTCAGATCCCTTGATGGCCAATACTACCAAATTTCAGAGTCGTGTCGCCAATATGTTCAAGAGAAGTTTCCTTCTGCAGTTTTCAACCTCTAATCCTTTATTTGGTCCTAATTCACTATCATCTTGTTCCTTTGTCTCGTGTCGATGATGTGGGAAACATTATGGGAAACATTATGGCCCTCCTTCGACCAGTCACTTCCTGTCGACTTCAGCTCATTATCCAAGAATTTGATATAGAGACTCCTTTCCAGTACCTTGGAGCTTGCATGCCTCAATGGAAAGTTCTTCACATTCGACGACAGGTCCTCATCATTGGCCTTCGATCAAGTGATTCTGCAGTTGTTCGACTCCATCTCACTGTTTACATTATGTGGATTGTACTAGTTGTACCTTGAGAGCCATTTTCATTATTGGTGGTTTCTCTCGTGCCTGTTAACAACTTTCATCATTGGTTGGTAATCAGGTGACTTTCTTGCATGCTGACTTCAACTCACTCATTCGCATGCTTGAATTTGTACTTTTTCAGGTCGAGATGGAACGCAAGACCCTGGGTTTTGGCTGATGAAATCCAGGCTACGAGACAATTTGGTTTATCATGAATATATCCATGACTCTTCTGATTGGATGGTTGCGACCATACCTGAGTCTATTAAATGATCCTTCTTGCTGGATGGTTGCATCCATACCTCACATCTTATTATTGTATATATTCTATTATGGATGGTTGTGCCCATACCACATATTCATGTATCAAAGATATTAGTTGTACTTGTTTTTGTAGGTCTCCGATGACAACGTTTTGGTTTGGGCATGTTCTCATAAATCATTTCACCCTTTCCTCTCTCTCATACCTCATGCTTTTGGGGGCATTTGTTACACAGTATTTTTTCACTGTCCCTGCGATCCGCATCCCAAACATTGGAGGACCATTTCAGTGACTTCTGTGTACTCTCATACCTTGCTAAAAGTGTCATTTCATCCCTTTCCCTATCAAGAACATTTCCTCTGTTGATCATTCCTCAAGCAGACTCTCAAAAACATCTGATTTTGGGTCGGCGTTGGTAGGCAATTATGGCCTTGCACCTATAGAAAAATTAACAATGGGCCCCGTGCCCATTAGCGCTCTATCTCAGTGGGTCACCCGCGCAGATCTGTAAAATAGAAATGAAGTTTCCATGCCTAACAAATTCGTGAGCAGAGTCATCATGGTTTTTTCAACTGAATAACGTCGAAGCCCTCCCTTTGGCTTCTTGTTTCCTACAATTGTGCAACTCCCCAAAGGCATAATACCTCTCTTCCACCTTATGAGGGATCCCAAACCACCTCCTCTTCTCCTATAAATACTTCCTTCTCACATTGTTTTAGCTAGCTGAACAGTCATTTCTATAGTTGGTGTGAAGAATAAGGCAAAGAGGAATCCATTGTCAAGAGAGAGTTTAGGCTCATTTACTAACCAAGTCTGATCCCTAACGAATGCTTAAGATGTGCCCGACTGAACCCGTCGAAGGAGGCTGCAAACGTCAAGTCATTAAGGTTATAAACTTATTTTCTCTATCATTAATACATGACTAGTTTTTGGTTCCAATTTTGTGTTTAATCATATGCTTGATTCTCCTTGACCAATCGAATAGATATAAATGAAAGTATGTTCTCATATGATGTCATCGTTCACTTGATCCTTGTGCAAGTAAATGGACATTATCACTGAAGGACCGCGACATGTGAAGACAAATATCAGAGGATCTTTGTCGCATGCTACGATAACCAAGGTAAGTCATTTATCCCAACTCATTTTTCATTTCTAAGCTAGGATTCTGAAATTCTAGCATTTTCCCTTATTGCTAGACCCACTCTAGGGCTAGAGGGATTGCCTCTATCTGCAGAGGGGATTTACCTGCTCAATTTCCTACAAATTTATACAAAGGAGCAGAGGAAATATTATTTAACTGAAGTCAGCATTGCTATATGAATATTGAGGAAAATATTGAAGTATAAGGTGTTGCATATCCAAAGAGTATTAATTTTTCATTGAGAGATGAATTAAAAGGTGATCATTTCTATGCTAAGGTTATGCCACTATATTGCTACTTACTAAAAGGTATAGGTTTCACAAGCATAGTATGAGTAGCAATAATGAAAATAGGTGATGGAGTTGGTGAAATAAGTGGCAGTGGTTTTAAATTATTCCTATGATTTGTGTCATCCTTGTTTACCGAGTCATATGGCATGTATAACCTATTTGCATCGACTCCTGTGACAGTTGCATGGACAGCTTTTATTCTCCATTTTAAAATCATTTCTTACAGGTGCCAGCAGGTATGGTTTCTTGGTGGATTAGTCCTTGTTTTACAATTTTGTTGGAAGTTAGAGTTAATAAGTGAAATATCGGTAAAGGAGGTAAAGTAAACAGGTCTGAGCCAGCAAACACCTGCTTTGCAGATATTCGAGGTAAGGCCGAGTTCAAGGCAGCTAGTCGGTAAAAATTCTTAATGAAATTCTCTGGTGATAATGTGGTCATCGCTCAAGAATTTGCAGAGACCTTTGATGGTGAGAAGGTTAATATTGGGTCTCAAACCTTCAACATTAAAGAAACCATCATTTCCATAGCAACTCAAACTTATGCAACAGGTGAGTCTTGGAAAAAAACAATAAAACTCCTCTTAAAGTTGATGCAAATGTTTATTTGAACCTTGAGCATGAGCACATCGGATGGACTCCTACCATACACATTTCTTAATTCAAACCTGAATGGAAACATGTTAACACTATTGTCCAATGCTACATAAATTTTGAAGGAATATTTCCGACTATTCATAAATATCAAATGAGGTTCTTAGTCCATATTTCAGGTGTCAGGCCCATGAACTTACCCTCTTTTCTCCATAGATCTTTTTTATCAATGTCTCGGAGGATTTAGAAGACCCCAGGTTACTCATTACATAACCTATATCATAGAGGCCTGATTAAGATATTGATATCTTATCACTTGAGAAGGAGACTACCTGGGAAAATTTTATAACAGAGGGATTTAACACTGCTTATTCTAGAGGAAGAGTAGGAAGACCTAAAAAAGTGAGAGATTCATAAAAACAGTAGCAAACGCTATTTACTCATCAACTTCCTCAAAATCTGGCCCTTCCTCCATGTCATCTAGAAGACAGACCAGGAGCTTAACTAAGAAGGCTAGAGACCCTACATTTGTACCAACAACTCAACTAGAAAATGAAGTTCACATCAGCAGTTCACCAACAAGCAGTTCACCCAAGGAAACACAGACCTTAAGGTCATTCATGGACGAGTGTAGAAATAATTTTAAGCAAATAAAGACCCTATTTCATAAAAATAATATGTCAAAAAACAATCAAGAAGCAGATTCCTCTTCAAGTGGAAAACTTAGCAAAAGGCTCATCATGACTGAAGAACTTCGAGAAGAAATCAACCCTAAGGTTATATCTTCTAGACATGTTCCACCTTCAGAGGAAGCCAGATTTGGAGTCAAGAGATCAAACCCTCTTTTAGAAAATACTCAGCAAACTCGACAAAATAATGGTATATCATTTAGGGAGCCTACTCTTTCGCAGGTCTTTTCATCACTTAAGAAAGGGAAAAACAAAGTGTCTGAGACTATCACAGAGGAAGAACATACTTTCTCTCATCTCTTCTCATCTATTGGCTTTTCATCCAAGAAGAGGAAGAAGATTGTAATACATTCATACTCATCTTATGAAGATAGCAGTGATACAGAATATACTGAGTCTGAATTTGAGGAGGGATAATCTAGCAGATTTATTCAAGGAGGAAAAAGGCCTAAGTATATTCCAAATCCGTATATCCAGAAACCTCATACCAAGCCTTAAAAAAACTCAGATTAACCATCAATTTCATTGCTAACCCTGCTCTCAGGGATGAGATCATAAATGTTGATGACAGCCCAGAAGATAAAACCAAGAAGAAAAATACTTAGCCAAAAAAATCAAACATGGAAAAGGAGGTCAAATAAAAGAGTGAAAAAAGCAGAGGCTGTCAGAATCTTTGCCTCCATATTAGAAATTTGAAGAATGAAGATGCAGAGCCTTGAAAATCTGAAGTAGTCTTCCATTTTTTGTTTATTTGCAATATTTTTGGATATATCTACCCTTTTTCATAGAAGGTAGCTAATATTTTTGGATATTAGTATGTGGAAATGAAAAGCTACTTTTTGGTTTTATTATCACAACGATGACACCAAATTCGATGAAGTGGATGGGATTTTTGTTATGATTAATATTTCCAGGTGTCATATAAACCTCCAATTGGTTAGTCACTCCTATGTTTTAGCGGATATGCAGATAGGTGTTCACAAATACTCCTTAAGCTTACCTGAGCTTCTCTATGACACAAAATATCTTATAAGTCCTTTTTTGTCCCTGAAACCTTTTCTACTATCTCCAGCACATATCAATCATCCAAAATAGACTATTCAATTGCTCAAAATGAGCTCTGGCTCCCCAATCTAGACCTCCATCACCTGGTGGCCCTAGCCCGAAACTTCCCTGTGGATTATTTGGCTTTATAAGTCTCCAAATGGCTCTAAAAATCCATCCAATGGATTCATAATGTCTAAAATAGTCAAAATAGACTATTCACTTGCTGAAATTGGCATCTGGCTGCTCTGGTTATGCCTCCAACACTTGGTGGCACCCTATGGCTTTGGGCTCACTGAAAACTTCCCGATAGCATCTCAGCCTTCAGAAGTCTCCAAATATTCTAAAAACACTTCCAATTGATTTAGAAGGTTCAATATAATCAGAATATACTATTGGTTTTCTAATAATGGTATTTGTCTGCCTTGGCTATGCCTCATTCTCCTGTTGGCTCTGGGTGGCCCTGGTGGCCCTTGGAACTTCTCTAAAGAAAAATCATGCTCAGAAGTCCTCAGCTAGCTTTGTAAACCTCACCAATGGCTCTAGAATGCTCTAATTAGCTAATAATGACTCTCTTTTCACTCAGAATGGTCAAAAATTGAGTCTCCTACTCTTTTTCCCAGTTGCACCTAGGAAAGATCCACTAAAAGTGGAGGAATCCACTTAACTGGAGTTAAAATAGCCAAATCCGCCCTAAATTTGGGCATGTTCCATTATTCCTGCCAGAACTAAACGAAATATTAAATGTTATTGCTTGGGTCACCACATGCCAACCCAAACCACGTGGCATCCATTGTGGTCGGTGGAACCAAGGTTTAAACCCCGGTTACAAAGGTGAAACTTCGGGTTAAACATTGTGTTAATCTTATCCATGCAGAGATAACGGTAACATCTGACTGTGGCATGTGACAAAGTTTGCGGAGGACGCTGGTAGTTGCAGAGACTATCGGACGTTTCACGGAGACTGTTGCATCAAAACCGCACGGTATCAACACCATGTGAGATGTTGCAAACTGTTGGCAGAGGTGTTAAATGTTGAAGGATATAGTTTTTTGCGATGGTTTGTTGTTATCATGTGACATGTTTATGGGACTGTTGGCGGGTTGGGACTGCCGGCGGTCCCCAACCCCCAAACGCCAACACACTAATCTTTAACAATAACTTGCGACCAATGTTTGTTAAGATCCATCATGCAACTCGGGTAGTAGAGACTTGGGCATGCCCTGCCGAAGGTTTTGGGGTCAAGCCCTGAGGACCCAAACCAAAATGTTAACATGTCATCTCGGGGACACATGGTGGCCTCAGGGCCAGCCACGTATCGCCCTATAATTAGCCCTCATAAACCATTCGACCAGTAATACATTGACACTTGTCCTCCAACGATTGGCCTGAAAGGAATATTCCGGGGGAATATTACCGAGGTATTCCCTAGAATATTCTTTTTTTTTTACTTTTCAAAAACCCAATCAACCCTGGTCAAATGTCAAAAATCGTAGTTTACTGGACTTTTCAAAACGCGATAACTTCTTCATACGGTGTCGGTTTTTGGACATTCATGATGCCAAAATCAGGAAGATGAGATCCATCTAGTCGATCAGGTTCAACACACTTTTGAACACTTTTAAATTTGAGCTATCACTTCAGTCCTTAATCCAAATCTTATCACTCCTCTCCATTAGGAATCTTTGGTCTAGTTCAGGCTGTGTTAGTTAATTAGTGAATGAGGTACAACTCCCTCACCTTTCGACCCTCATCCACTTTTTTGCATGGCAGCTTGGTCTTGCTTTGATCCAAAATCGAAGGTAGTGTACTTCCCTGTAGGATGCTCTTGTCTCTATCAAGAATTGTATCTTCTTTGAGCTCATCAGTGGTGAAAATATTAATCATGGTAGCTGAATATCACTTCCTTGATCATCGATCAAAGGTGGATCATACAAACGTAAGTTTTCAACATAAACAATTGAATACATTTGCATATGTACAAATTAATGTATGTCTTACTGGGTCAAGAAATCAAACCACTTCTTAGCAAGCCACTTCCATGGCGATTTTTCCTACTGAATATCTTCTTCTTCTGAATCATCTGGACTCACATCGATGATGGAATATTTGGTTCCATTCTTGCCATTATTTTTATCCTCTTGCTTCAAATGATTGGGATGATTGGTTGGATGCAGTGTCCAACATTAGCCAATGAGATTTCCCTTTTTCTGGCAATATGTGCAAGTATTTTTCATCGTTTGTTCAATTTTCCTTTGCTTTGACTATTTCTTGTATGCCTTCATTCTCTTCGAGCATCTTGAAAATTCATGGTTACACAAACTGTAATAGGAAAAAAAACTCTTTCTTCCATTCATGCATGCAGATTTGTCATTCTTAACATAATCATAAAAAACTTGACTATGGGAAGAATTATACCTCGAATTTTTCTTTTCATGTCCATATTTTTTACCTTCTTGAGGAGATGAACTTGTAGAGGTTCCAGCTCTCTTTTGAAGACCAACATCAGTGTTCACGTCTTGATAGTTGTCGGAAATCTCTTGCTCGCCATAAGTTTCATGTATACAAACATCTTGCCACAACATGGGTTTCAAATAATGGCAGTCATATTGAATACAAACTTGACATGTTTGTGGGTTTGAACCTGCAACAAAAGTTCTTCTTGGAACTGTTTCAAGTGCCTTCATGGCTGTAGAGTTTTCGCCATAAGATTTAACATAGCCTAGACCAAAATTATTAGGCCTTTACTCAACCATAATAGGCTCAATCATGCCTTGTGCATGTTTTCCTAGACCCTTGCCTTCATATCCTATTTTTAACATCAATTTGGACCTTATACCTCTAGTGTGCTTTTCAAAGGAACCTACACATATTTCTGAAGAGGAAATTGAAGACAAATTTGAGTGATTTACCTCTGCTTCAAGCATGTTCTTGGTTAAGGCCTCTTGGGCATGATGGAGCTGCATCTCCATCTAGTGCATTCTTTGAATAAGTCCTTCCTTCTCTTGCTTCATAGCAACCAATTTCTCATGAAGTCTAGTTCTTTCCCTTACATCTTCATGAAGAAGAGATATATTACCCTTCACTTATTACCCTTCACTTGAAGGCTTTATGGTGAAGGGTAATAAAGAACTGGTATGCAGGTTGAAGAAGTCTCTGTATGGATTAAAACAGTCACCAAGGATGTGGTATCAGAAATTTGATACCTATATACGGGGACTTGGCTTCACCAGAAGCAAGGAGGATCACTGTGTTTATTTTAGATTAATTGGTGACTGTGTTATTTATTTGGTCTTGTATGTGGATGATATGTTGTTGATTGGAAATGAAAAAGAAATTATCCAAGATTTGAAGACCCAACTGTTCTCCAAATTCGACATGAAGGATCTTGGTGCTGAAAACTATATTTTGGGCATGGAAATTAAGAGAGATCGAGAAAAGAGGAAGCTCTGGTTAAACCAGAGGAAGTATGTCGAGACTATATTGCAGAGGTTCAATATGCAGGATAGTAAACCGGTGAATGTTCCTATTCCTATAGGTGTAAAGCTGTCTGCTGAACAATGTCCCAAGACACAAGAAGAAGAGGAGTATATGTCCCATGTTCCATATGCAAGTGCAGTGGGTAGCCTGATGTATGCAATGGTCTATACTAGACCAGACATTGCACATGCAGTGGGAGTATTGAGCAGGTTTATGTCAAACCCAGGAAAGGAGCATTGGACAGCAGTGAAGCGGGTTTTCAGATATTTACGTGGCACTAGTGATTATGGCTTGTGCTACCAGGGAAGACCAGGATTGGAAAGAATGTTGGACATTCGTGGTTTTGTTGATGCAGACTGGGCTGGAGATCCGGACCAAAGAAGATCTACAAGTGGGTATGTGTTTAGCCTATTTGGAGGTGCAGTCAGTTGGATGAGTAAAAGACAGTTTGTAGTGGCGCTTTCAACTACAGAGGTAGAATACATAGTAGCCACTCATGCAAGCAAGGAAGCAGTTTGGTTGCAGAGATTGTGTTCAAGTATGGGGTTCGTACAGCAAGCTATAAGGATAGACTGTGATAGCCAAAGTGCAATTTTCTTGGCTAAGAACCCTGCTTATCATTCAAAGACAAAGCACATTGATGTTCAATATCACTTTGTTAGAGATATGGTTGAGGCTAAAAGGGTGTTTCTGGTAAAGGTGGACACTTTGAAGAATGTTGCAGATGCATTAACAAAGTATGTGAGCACTTAGAAGTTCTCTTGGTGTAGAGAAACAATGGGTGTTGAAGAATTGGGCCAATGACTAAGCTCTCTTGTGAACCCTTGTGGAAAGAAAACAACAAGTGGGAGAATGTTGGGTATGTGTTAATTTCTGGTCCTTAATTTCCGGTGGGTAGTCCGCGTCCATGGTTTTGTGCATGGTTTTGCACATGGTTTTGGGGTACGATGGTTTTCGGCCCCTGGTATTTTTTGTAGATCCGGTCAAGGGAACTATGGTTATGTTCTAATCTGGGGTTTATGGACTGGGGTTTATGTATGCTTCGGCATGTATATATATATGTGTTGTAACACTAAAAGGAACATAATGAAAAATCAAGCTGGTCATCCCGATTCGGGATCCAAGGGAAAATCTCTGTGTTTATCTGCTTTATGTTTTATGCTCTTGCTATTGTTTATTTTCTGTTATAAGATTCGTGTGTAGATAATTTTTGTTCAGGGTTAAAACCTACACCTTGTTATATATGATGGATAATATATATCTTTTCAGTGACTTGGAGGAGAAGGACCTCCAACAGAACATAGAGTTTGGAGATGACGGGAGGTATAGTGCAACCTGCATAGGTACATTTACCTTTCAGTGGGAGACTGGCTCCCCTCTCAGACTCAAAGATGTTTTGTTTGTTTCAGACTCAAAGATGTTTTGTTTGTTCCATGAATAAATAATAATCTTGTTTACGCATCGATATTGGAAGATTTTGGCTATGATGTGATATTTAAAAAAGGAAAGGTTTTCCTTAGAAACATCTCCATGAGACGGGTGAAACAGATCGGTGTACGAGTTAAGAACTTGTTTCCTCTTGAGGTCGAAGATTCACGCAAAGCTTTGAGGATCAAAGCAAAGGTTACATACTTGGTGGTTGAGAGGGAGCATAAATTACCTCTCAACATGCAGCCTTAGAAGCAGTTGCAGAAAGTTGTGGAGCAGCCACAATTGGAGAAGCAAAGATGAGACCGAGTGGAGGCGCCCACTCAAGTAGAGACCTCTAGTAGGGGGGATTTCGGGCTAGATGGGTAGAGGGAGCACATGCATTCATACCTTCAAGTGAGAGGTGGGGAAATGTGAAGTTATAATCGCAAGAGAAGAAATTTATCAAGGTCCATTAAGATGGTGTGTCTCATGGATCATACCTGGCTATAGAGGGCCCACAGTACACAGTAGTGGGATGGATCAGTAGGATTGTTGCAGTCAGATATTAGAGTGACATATGTCATATACTAGAGCGTAGATCAGAGTTGGAAGTAGTGTAGATGGAAGATATGTAGAGTCATTAGCAATGCATAGTTTTCAGTAGACAGTGCAGTAACTAGTAGCAGTTAGAGACTCTAATGAAAAATGCATCATAATGATTCAATTTAGATGATTTTTTAGTTTCAGGAGTTGCAAGAGAAAATAGCACTAGAGAATTGTTGCATGCAGAACAGTCCAAAGGTATTGTATTGTGATACATTGTTGATGAGAGGGAGTGTTGAAAATGGCAACAAGAAATATTGAAAATGGAACCCAAGGGGGCTTGTGATTTAATTTTTTCCTTATTAATTAAATTGGAAGAGAAATTGTAATTTCATCTCATAACAACTTGTAAGTTTTAACTGAGTCGCCAATACTTAGTTAGCAAAACTTATGAATGTTATCCTATGTGACCTAGTAGAATTAGGTTTCATTAAATTTGTGCATTATGACTTAGTGAAAGGGATGTGGGATAAGCTTCTAAGAAATTATGAAGGACATGATAAGGTAAAGTGTGCAAAACTTCATATTCTCATAATGTAATTTGACAGTTTAAGAATGAATGGGGATGAGAATAGAGCTAGTTTCTTCCTTAGAGTAGATGGGATTGTGAATACCATTAAATCCTAAAGGGCTTGGTGAAGGATTGATGAATATGTAGTGATACAAAATGTGGTAATATCTCTGCCCTCTAGACTTGACGCAAAGGTTTTTACCTAGAATAATTACAAGAACTAGATAAATTAACTCTAGATGGGCTTCACGGGATTCTCACTACTTATAAAATAAGGATGAAGAAACTTGAAAGAGAAACTAGAACAAAAGGAGACATCCTTCAAAATATTAAATAAATAAAAAGGAAATTTAGATCACGATTTCTCTAACCATGATTCAAATGAAGAGGAATCTAATTTTGTGAGGAAGTTGAAAAGAGGCTCTGGAAAATATAAAGGTAAGTTACCATTTAAATTCTTCAATTATGCTAGAATAGCTCATTTTGCATCTAAATGTACATGTAAAGATAATAGTAATGAGGAAAAAGGATAAAAATAAAAGAATAATTCCATGAGGAATAATAACGAAAAATATCTTAGAAAGAAAATATTTTATTCAAAAGGAGATAGTAGCTCATCAGAGGATGATTTATTGGAGATAACAAATACTTAATTCTGAAAAAAACAGAAGTGTGCACACACATAAAAAATAATTTTATTACGTTACCCCAATTACAGGAATACATCACAATATTTACGGTGCTGGTGAGATCCAACCAATTCTAAATATAATTAGGGAGGTTGAGATATTCTCTCAACATCCACCTACAAATATGCAACCAATTCTAATATGAGTATGGAAGAATTATATTCCAACAGCGCCCCTTAATTATTACATACATATTATAACACATATTATTAAAAAAAACAATCTTCGTCTCACTGGTCTTCATTAGTAAATCTACCCACTCTGCAGTCGTCTGGACTTTTCTCTTTCTCTCTCCAAATCTTTGAGATTTCCTTAAGACTCATTTAAAGTACACCTACTTCTGACCATCAATAATGAACTTTTCAATATCAACAGTATTGACAAGTCGTCTCGTCAGGGCTTCCGTAATAAGATCTGACAAGTGATGAACCATCCTATGGAACAATCACCATATGTCAGATATTTCTCTTTCGGTTATCCATCAGTGGCTAGGAAAATGGTCTGAATATTGAATGTGTTCAAGATCTGATCTAACAAATTGACCTACTTCACACAAATGGATCTCATACTGTAACCTACAGTTGGCAATCTTGAAGCCCGAAGCACAACAAGACCCATCAACATATAATAGATTCACACAATCAAATTATCCATTCGTTATCTCACCACCGAAGAACGTATAGAACGATTAATGTAATTATATTTCACTATTCAATAATTGGTTCTCCCCCTTTACAAACAGAATAGAAATCTGCACTAATTTCACAACAACAAAATCAATAATCATGACACTATCAGCTGTCATCCAAACATTGAACAAGTCACCACATCTCTTGGAGTTTTCCTTCTTCATGAGGAAATTTTTAGAGAGGTCAATTCTAAAAAAATCACACTCACTTACTCAATTGACCAAATTCATTATGTATAAAAAATGAAAACTCCAAAAAAATTCTTCATTTGTTTTAAATATTTGCAAGTACTTCACTCCAGATACGTATTCCTCGACTAAGATTATCTGGGCACCTGAAAAAAATTTATCCTCAATATCCATGTGAGGTTGTTGTTGAACCGGTTGGGTTTGAGGTCCAGAAACACCCACTCCTCTCATTACATAGCAGCTACAACGAGACTACAAAAAAAATTAAAGTAGAATCAAAGGTGGGAATATGGTGTTTGAATGGGGCTTTGACAGAACGGACACTTTATACATCATTCATGAGGGTGTTAGAGTCAGTATCTTCATCCCTCCGTCAGAGATCAAATTTCTCTTGTTGCATTTCATTTTAGGTGTCTCATTCAATTCAGTCAGCTGCATTCCATTAGGAGCATGGATCATCTGATGGAAGGGTCTTGTCACTCATATCCCTCATGTCATGTACCTGCTGGCCTAGTTCTATTCATCAAAATCATTTACAGTCACGTTTGGTCTCAATATTGGCGAAGAGTAATTTTAGGGTTTTTAGGTTCATTAGGTCTAGGGTTTTTTCAATTAGGTCTCAAGATGCATAATAATGCCAGTAGGCACATGAGGAAGCTTCAAATAAGGTCTCAGTGCAAAAAATTTCATCATCATAATGCTTGATAATGATTTTTCTTCAAAACTCTGTTTTGAAGAAAAATCGTCTATTTCATCTTTTGTAATAAATGCAATGTAATTTTCAAAGTTTTTTAGTTTTAAAGTACTTCAGGCACAACCCTGGTCGCCTTTTCCAAATCTCCATGCCAACAACTCCATGCAAAAGAGACAGAAGCTCATCATCAGTCCAAAAAATCAAAAGGAAGCAAAACAGAGTTTATTCAAAAAGTGTCAAAGTTCAAACATTACAAAAGTGGGTTTTCAAGAAGCAAAAATTAAAATCTTTGCCATAAAAGATATTTTCATTGTTTCAACAATCCATTTGCATGCCAAGAGATAGCATCAAGCCAAGAAAAATCGTGGAGGAGCAAAGCAGTGTTTGGAGGGCAGACTGTGTATAATTTGTCGAGTGCGGTGCACTGGGCGATGGTCGCGGCGCATTGGCTGAGTGCGGCACATAAGGCTGCTCTGCACTGTGTATTATTGAACCAGCATGGTGCATAGACGGAACGCGACGCACTGGGCGGTGGTTGCGGTGCACTAGGCATGAAACCAAATTTTTTTCATTACTTCTAAAAAACTCCAATCAACTCAGTCCTCCTCGCTCCATGTAAGTTCATGTGATCTTTTACTACCCATAAATTTGTGTTTGGTGTTTATTGAGATTGAATGTGAGATTTTGAATGCCAAAACTCAAACCCTATTCTCTTGTTAAAAATTGCTCCCTTAGGGTTTTGAAATTGGAGTTTTAAAATTAATTTTGTGCCACATATTCCATTCCCTACCTTTTTTTTCCTCCTCCCTCACTGTTATCTCATCATTGCAGTCCATTTCCCATCTCCCTACATCTCTAAAAGTCACTCATTCCTAAGCCTATTTTCCTATCCCTAAGTCATTTCATTTCCTATCATTTACACTTTCCCATCTCACTTGTAAAAATTCCCAAACCCCAACTTTCCCAAACAGTTAATTGGTTGTCCCTACACTTTAATTATCAGATGATTAAACCCCATTATCCCCACTGCCCTATTTCTCCTACAGTCCCTCCCCTTTGACACATATTTGGAAACTAAAACAAAAGCACCAAATTCTCATTTTCCTCTCATATAAGCCAACATACACCTTGCATGGACATCATGGAGACAGACACTGACACATCATATGACCGAGATAGTGATTCTACCACTGAGCTACATGCACCTATAAGGCCTCGTAAAGGTGGCAGACATGTGAGAGAGGAGCACACCTCATTGACTCCATTGCAGGCTTGCCCACTTGCCATGGCATGTTTTCAAGAACAGTCATGCTATCAATTTTGTGAAATGATTGCTAGGATCCATCATCATCAGGAGTTGGCTCATTTGTTTGTATTGCATTTACATGATGGTCAGGTGACTCTTGCTGGTGTAAATTTCACTTTGACACTGGAAACTATTTCTCAAGCAACCGGAATACCGAATGTGGGTGAACAGTGGAAAAAAAGACAGCAGGTGGACAAAGTGCATTATGAACCATATATCAGGCCTAGCTTTGTGAGGCAACTCAACAGGGTGTTTCCATTCTGGTTCCTAAAGGAATCCTATGCGCCTCTGATGAAACTCATTATCAGATATTTTAGTTGTGAGGGCCGGTTTTCATGCCTCTATGCCTACCACATTAGGTAATTGATGCATTTCATCAGAGTGAGGATGATGAACATACCTTATTTTATGTGCCGGAACATCGAGAGAATGACCACTCTTGTGCAGAAGAAAACTCCCGAGCAGCAATACAACAGTATTTATCACTATGCACTCATCAAGATCGTGGTTGTACATCAGCTTTGATTGCAGGGTATTTTATGGGAGGATTTCATTTCTCATGATTTCTTCACAGGTCCTCAGGTTCCTCTGGAGGTTGTCCATGATGCAGGTGAACCTTCACATCAGTATGGAGGTCAGAAGGTAGAGACTACTAGTGTGTCGACATATGTCACTTATCAGAGAGGCACTAGAAGATTATTTGCAGCAGCCCGGCGAGTACTATCTCCAACTGGGGTGGAAGGGGTCTCGTTGCCATCATCAGCAGCACAGGTACAGGTACAGGATAGAGGTAAGAGGCCTATGCAGGATGAGGGCCCTTCAGGAGGCCAGGATACTAATTTTGTACTCATTGATGAGGATTTGAGCTCTCCAAGCTCAAAGTTGAGAGAGACCGTTCAGGAGAAAAAGGCGGAGATTAATACATTGACTGTCAAATTGCAGAGAGCCCAATGGATCATAAATTACCTGGAGTATCGAAACAAACAGTTGGAAGATTAGAAAAAAATCATGGAGTTGCAAAACATCCGTGAAAACCGACGAGCTGCCCAAAGAAGCCAAATAGAGATGACACCCATTGAGCGAGAGATTGAGGCTGATAGAAATACTTGGCTTGAGAGGGTCAATATTCATCTTGAGAAGCTATTGGAGAAGGAAAAAAAGGAAAATAACATGCTCAGGCACATGAAGAACCATTATTCGGCGCGAAATCATGTTTGCAAAGCGAGGATCAAGATCCTGAAAGCAAGACTAAAGAAGGCACTAAAGCATCGCAAAAGGCATGATAGACTCCAAATTTTGGCCAAAGCTTCTTTGGCCCAGTATAGTGCTTGATGGTGGAAATTCAGCCCAAATTTCAAGAAATTTGGGAAAAATTTTGTCAATTTTGAATTTTTTGGCCTTAAAACAGATTTTCCTGCCCGACGCGTAGCGCCACTTGGCGCGCGCTTATAATTGGCAACTCCTTTTGAGGAAAAATTTGCATTTCTATATTTTTCATCAAAATTTATGCATGCATATCCATTACCTAAGTATTTTGACAAGTTTTGGGTTGCTTGAAGGGTCAAAAACACCTCAAAAATGGCCTTTCTGTGACTTTTTGGACACACGGGAAGCAATGTTGGGAGATTGGATTTTTTGAGGGGGAAATGGCAACCAAATTCAGAAATTAAACTTGTTTTGGAAAGTAGACAGGAAAATATTTCCAACGAGCTATCCTGCGCTCAATTTTGACTTCAGGAAGGCCCTCAAAATCAGCCTCAAAGTGGCACTACGCATAGAGATTTCAGGCGCGGCGCATTGGGAAATTTGGCCTATTTTTCACTCAACAGCTCAAATTTTCGCCTATTTTTGGCTAGTTTGAATTTTTCATGTAACTCTTGATGTAACTTGATGTAATTTCATGACTTTGATGTAATTTTGGCACATTTTTACTCATCCTAGTAGATTCATTCACCAAAAAGTGAAATGTAAGTGAATGAATCAGTTTCCTATCATATAGAGGCAATTTGTTTCATTGCCTATTTTCCAGTTCTTAGTTTAGATATGGTTGAAACAGCTCCTAGAATGGTGAGCTCGACCCCTAGAGGCATGGGGATGAGTTAAACTTATCTATATCATGTAATTCATCAGTCATTTTCAGGGTTGGACACTTGGGATTGCTTTGAGCTCTATTGTACATTTCATCTCTGCATTTTGGCAAGGGAATAGACCAGGGTTTGCAGCACTCTTTGGGATCCATGTGGCTCTATGTTTTTATGGTGTATTTTCCTCTATGATTGTAAGTTCACTGATGTTTTATATGTATCATTTCCCTTCTACTTTCTTCTTAAATTAAACAAATGAGTGATAAAGGTGGAATTCATTAGATTTCTTTGCTCTGCCTTGAGTTTTGTTTAATTTTCCATGTTTTCATATATTTGAAGAGGATTCTTGAAAGCCTCTTTCCCTCTTCAGCCCTTCACCGGTCTTAACTATCCATTCATTCAATCCAAAGCATAAAAACAATTTCCTTCCTTGCCCCATTCAGAACTCTGCAAAAACTAGGCCTCATCCCCGGACCCAAAACTGCCTTTCCCTTTGATTCCAAAAAAAACCTTAAAATCAAAATCAAACTCCTTTACTTATATACCTAGCCTAAAATTAGCTTTTATTTCAAGTCGTCTCAAGCCTTATTGATTATCTTTGTTGAGATTGACCCGGAGAGATCCCTCTCCTGATCTGGTAGGGCTAGCTACCACACTGAGCGTGGTTTGATGTTACCCTGAACTCTGCCTTCCTTCAGCATGAGGTAGATTTAGGTAATAATAGAGGGGATTCATTTTCCTCCTGTCGTCAAATTTCTCATGGTCTCGAGATTGAATATTTCAATTTATGTTGTCAATGTTGCCATCCACAGAAAATATTTTCCATTTTGAGTAGAATACAGAATACCCATGGCAGCAGTTCGTATCATTCCATGACAATAAGAAACCAAAGGTATAGTCACAAAAAACACCTCTTTACTAGTGGCCTTTTTTTTCTCCAGTGCATATGGAAAAAGAACCCAGGGAATAAATATAAACATAAAATAGAATTTACTCACACAACAAACACGAAACACTCTAACACTCACCTCTTTATGTACAGAACCAGAAAATCTTAGAGCTCTTCCATCTTCTTGAGCCCTCCCATGAGGGAGTTGTTAGCTACCGATATGGACCTCAGGCTAAAAAGAAAAATCAAGGTAACATCTAAACCACGCTCAGCCTTGTAGCTAGCCCTACAAGGTCAGGAGAGGGCTCTCTCCGTGATAAGATATTCAAAAAAATAAATTATGAACTGATTTTAGGCTAGGTATAATAATGGGAAGAATTTTAATAAAATGAATGAATTTTCAGGGATGTATGGAACAAATGGGACAGTTTGAAACTAGGGAATTAAATCAGGATACAGGGTATTTCATGGGGCAAGGTAGGCAGGAAATTTTAGCAATTAAATTTAAATAATGATGGAATGGAAAGATTGGTGAGGAGTTGAAAAGGGCATGGGAGATGGATCCTTTTCAAACAGAAGAAAAACACAGAGTATGAAATGATTTCCCAAGGCAAAGCATACAAAATGGATTCTACATTTCTATCTTGAAAGAATTCAACCAAAAATGTTTATGAATGAATGGAACACATAAAAATTTACATATGAACACAAGGAGAGAAAAAATGCTAAATTTCGTACCACATGGATCCCACAAATCAGATCTGCATCTCTTTATTAATTCCCTGTCCAAAACTGTTACAATGGAGCACAGGGCATTCTGCTTGATTTCCACACTATTCCCCTACTTACTGATTTACCGATTGCCTTACAAATGATTCAAAATTACATTAAATAGACTGAAATGTGGGAACATAGATCCACGGAAAAGGGGAGTTGTTTTAACAACTCAGAACTGAAATCTGAAGATAGAAAAGAGAACCAACAATCTGCCTAAAAGAAGGAGCAGCATTACATTTGACCACTTTGGGAGATTCATTGTTACGTTGTTGAAAAAAAATAGGCAATTTGAAGAGCAGATCCTATTTTCCTGCTGTTGTAGAAATCTCGGTCTTATTGTAGCTTTTGGCCCTTTGACTGTTTCTCACTGTTTTTATCCTTTGAAGAAAACTGACTTTTAATAAATTGCTTTGAAATAAAATAAAATGAAATTATGCCTTTAGTGAAGGGAGGAAACTCATTTTTGAATGGAAGGAAAAAATGGAAAGGAGGTGGGGCCTAAAATCGCAATCACTATCAGAATCGATGGGGGAGAGGGAATACAACATATAATAGAGCAATATGTTGCGATGGTGTCATCGCGATCGGGGATCAGGGGATTGGATGTATTTGAAACACAGCCCAAAAACTCCGATGTGATTGGAATAGGTCTGATGGGGTAATACATAAGTCAAAGGAGTAATGGGTTATCTTTTTAGAATAAACAAAAAATAAGTTGAGTGCCTTTACAAAGGAAAAGAATGATTTTTTTTATAAAGAACAGGGTCTTTAGTGGGACCGGGGCAAATCGAGATCGGAATCGGGAGAGGGAGCAGAGTATAACATAATACGAATCCTCCGATGTGATGGAGATAAGTGATGGGGGCGAGGCCTTTATAAAATGAATTTAAAATAAAATTTAAGTTTTACAAGGGGAGGAAACCCTTTTATTATGAATGGGCGGGGGATTATATGGTGGGACCCGAGGTCAATCCGAATCGGGAGGTGAAAGGGAAGCGGGAGCAAAGCATATGTGAAAACGTTGATGCCGATGGAGCAACGGGCTATGGGCCGTCGGATCATTGGGCAGATTGACGGCAGTGGTGTAATCGGAGGGATTCAATCGGAGGGTGTCGATCAGGATGGAGCAATGAAGTTGGGGCCATCGGATCGGATGGGCAGATCGACGGTCGGGATCTCGTCAAGTATATGAAATCGACGAATGTCAATCATAGGTGTGGCAATCGAGGGGACTCAATGCAATCACATCGGAGTTTTTACAAAGGGCTAATCAGGGTGCACATATTAAATGTTGCGATGCGATCAGGGAAGTGAAAGGATCGGCGAGGGATTTTTACAATATAAAACCTTAAACTTTGTTATAAATTTTAAAAGGGGTCATGAGGGGGAAGTGGTTATTAAATCGCATATGTATTTTAAATATTTTAATAATGTAATTTACCATCGGATGGGGAAAAAAGGATTTTATAAAGAAAATATTAAACTTTAATAACATAAATTTTATGCATAAGGTGGGAAAAAGGGGAAGGGTTAGGGTATAGAGGACTTTATTCACTTAGGCATAAATTTCAATCCAGGAGTCAGTTTTGAGAGTGTAATATATCGTTGGAAAGCTCTTTCCGGGATTTTTCTGCCGAACATACTTATAACATGATTCTAAACTGAAAATTTTGTGGAAAACCTCTCTGAAGGGCAGGGTGGTGACTTTGTGGAGATAGCAGCTTCTAAAATGTGACTTATTACATATGATGACATAAAATTACATAAGGATGATAATCAAAAGTAAAGTATCATGTTTTCACCTCAAAACATAGTTTTGAGGTGAAAATTACATCAAAATGAATAAAACATTTCTTTGATCTTCCAGGTGATGTGACTTTGAGTTTATTGACTTCCTCATGACCTTGCTGATATTTATTGATACTTGACTCATTAACTTGGCCATGGTGAGATCCTAGAACCTAATGAGACCCATCCTATGACCTACTGACATGACTCACAAAGTGAAAATAACTCATGACTAAAGACCATAGAGAGGAGAATCATCAAGTTTCACATGACGGAAAACTGATGAGAAATCATTACCATCAGTGAATCCATGACCTAACGGAATGGTGAAAATTTATGGTATGGGACTCCTAATATGCAAATGAAAAATAGCAATTTTGATCACTGATGCCAGTATGACTAGACTAACACTAACATTGGCTCCAATGGGGATGGTAGCTTCTTGGAGGTGCCAAGAACACCGTAGACCAAGTAGCCTTATCCATTTGGCATGGAATCAAAAATACTGAAAACTGACACTATGCAGACTGACTCTGACTTAAGACTGAAAACTAAAATAAAACCAAACCATACACATATCATTTAAGTTTTATAGCCTTCACCTCGGGCCCCAAACTTCAATGACTGTGTACTTTGAATTCTGACCAAAAAATTGTTGGAAATATTGTCATTGATGGCAAAGGTGGCAGCACTCAGGCAAAAGAGGCAGCGCTGAAGCAAAGGAAGGCAAAAGAGGCACAGCGAAAGCAATAAAGGCAGCAAGAAGACAGTCAAAATGTAACATTCATAGAAACACAGTGAGACAGAAGCAGAGTGACAGAAGCAGAGACAGAGGCAGAGAGCAGTTACAAAATTTCGGGAATCGCACACTCCAGCGAGCATTATACATATAATATAACACGAATCTTATTCCGGGAATCGCAGACTCCAGCCGGGTGTTACACATATAATACAAAACCATATTCCGGGAATCGCAGACTCCAGCCGGGCGTTACACATATAATACAGAACCATATTCCGGGAATCGCACTCTCCAACCGGCGGAGCACATATAATATATAAACCATATTCCGGGAATCGCTTAACCCTTTGGCAAAGTATACATATATGTCCGTTATATTATGGAGTGCACAAAACGAATTTTTAGATGGTGGGACCTCTCCCCAATCGCAATCGGAACTTTTCGATTTATCGCAAGTCTTTTGTTATATGCTCCGATCGAAGGCCGGACCCGATCGAGTTATATGCCACAGTTTATGAGAACAAGGTTAACGACAGTTTTTCGATCGCAATCCGTCAAAAAATTCAATCGGAACTTTTCTATAATGCGTCCCGATTGCATGTGTTCAAAGTTCGGACCTGATTGCAATATGAGCCATGTTTTATGTGGTCATCGCGTTCGTTTGATCAATCGCAATCGCAAGTTTTCGTTTGACACCACCGATCCGCCGACGGAGATGTGGGGCCCGACCCTTTCATGTATTAGTGGTTGTGATTCGACTTATTGGATTGTAATATAAGACCAAAGGCTTAAGGTGGAGGGCGATTGCTTATATATAAAAGGATTGTTGTTAGATATATAAAACACGGTTGCAGTTGTATTAAAATATGTCACATGGGCTGTGAACCCACGGGCCTTGGCCTAATGAGAGGGCGATTATAAATATACAATGACTGTGATATATGTCCGTTCCATTTGCGGAATGTTCCACATCAACAAGACACTTGCTGCAAGTCAACAGTCACGCATTTTTCTAAGAGGCACTGATATAAAAGCACTGTTACACGTATGCAGCAAATACACTACAGCAGAGGACAGAAAAGCATACAGAGCAGAAAAGAGTCAAAACACAGTCACATAAAAGACAAATGCGCAGCAAACCAAGAGACAAAATAAGTGAGCTAGAATTCATATTGTAATTCGAATGTAAATGTTTTAATTGTTTTTATTGTTTGTGATGCATTGGCAAGTCTCCGAGAGAAAACAAACTCCCACTGTAATGTTAAAATTGACACCCACAGTTATAATTTCTGAGTAAGCTGATAAAAGGAGTGAGAAGGAAGAAGGCAAAGAGACATGACTTTCCATTTCGAATTCCAAGCAGAATACAAACAGTCATGTGAGGAAATCTATAAATAATATCATCTTGATATGCAGAGTGAGTTTTTGAGAGAAAGGGAGAGAGCATATATAGAGAGAATGCAGAATATAGAAGGCAGAGAAGATTAAGAGAAGCTACAAAACAGAGCTGATATCTGAGGTAAATCAGCAAACATTCAGTTTTAGAAAATGAGGAAGTTGGAGCTTCCCTATCAAGTTGCAGCCTGATAGCTGTCAGTTGTAGCTGACTGAGGTTGGAGCCTCCTGTAGGTTGGTGCCTGCAGAAAACTGAAGGGAGTTGGTGCTTCCTTGCAAGTTGTAGCTTGCATAATTGAGGTAGGAGCCTCCTGTAGGTTGGTGCCTGCAGAAAACAGTGGTGAGAGGGAGTTGGAGCTTGCCTTTGCATCACAACAATAATAAGATGTGGTTTTCTCCCTTTATGGGTTTCCACTTATATCTGGTGTCTCCGTGCATGATATTTATGTATTGATATGATATGTATTATTTGCTTAATACCTGCTGCTCTCATATTAAGTCTACTGCTCTATTAAACTAATACTTTCTGATTACATTCTAAAATTACTCTCACATCAAATAGAGTTTGAAATGAAGGTGTAAATAAGTTTAGTGAAAAGTTTAAAAGATCAGGAATGTATTAAACTGATTCACCCCCCCCCTCTCAGTTTAATTAGAGATTCAACAATTGGTATCAGAGCGGGTTCCTTTGTACAAGTCTAACAACTGAAAGGAGATCCTAGGTTCCCAAGATGGCTAGTAAAGAAGGATGTTCAACCAATAAAGCCCCTTTCTTCACTGGTGAAAATTATGCTTTCTGGAAAATCAGAATGAAGACATACATAATGTCTCTAGGAATAGAAGTCTGGGCTGCTGTGCAATTAGGATATGACCCAAAGGCAACTGACTCAGAAAAGGACGCAAAACAAGATTTTGTGTTAATGCAAAGGCCATGAATGCCATCCTGAATGGATTATGTGAAGCAGAGTTTATTAAAGTAATGCACAAAGACACTGCCAAGAAAATATGGGATACTCTTGAAGACATACATGAGGGAGACCAGAAAGTAAAAATTGCCAAACTTCAAGTATATAGAGCCCAGTTTGAAAACTTAAAAATGAATGATGATGAAGATGTTGGCAGCTTCTTCTTAAAAGTTGCATAAATTGTTAACAATATGAAAGCTCTTGGAGAAACCATACCAGAAAGTATAGTTGTGCAAAAGATTCTAAGATCACTCCCATCCAGATTTAATCCCAAGGTATCTACAATAGAAGAGACAGCGGATTGGGAGACTTTGACCATGAACCGAATACTTGGAATTCTAACAGCCTATGAAATGAGGCTCCCATAGAAGAAACCAAGTTCGAGGGAAGCAGCTTTTAAAACAGAAAAGAAGAAAGAAGAAGAGGAAGAAATATGCTCTTGCTCAGATGAAGAAGAAGAAAAATTTGTTAAGAAACTGGATAGAGGTTCAGGTAAATACAAAGGTAAAATTCCTTTCAAGTGCTTTAACTGTGGAAGAGTTGGACACTATGCTGCTAAGTGTCCTCACAAGAAAGCAAGGAATCAGGCTCAAGAGTCAGAAAAGAATAAATCAAAGAACTGGCAGAAGGGAAAGAAGTTCAACAGAAAATTTTTCTATGCTAAACAAGACAGCATTACATCTGAAGATTTAGATGAACCCTCAAGTGAAGAAGGAACCTCAGATTTTTTATTGATGGCCATAGAAGATTTTGAGGGACTCCTACTTGAAGATGAAGAAGAAGAAGGGGAAGTCGACCTCGAGGGGGAGCTAAGAAGTGCTCTGGAGGAGATTGATAGACTCAAACTAAAATGCAGAAAACAAAAATATATTCTCCTCAAATGTGTGAAAGAAGAACAAAATTCAGAAGTCCTCATGCTGCTGAAGGTAAGGCTTGAAGAAGCCAAGAAGATAGAAGATATGTTACTTCAGCAAATCAAGGATAAAACCCAAGAACAAGAGAAGTTGGAGGAAGAAGTGGTAGGTCTCAGGAAGAAACTAGAAAATGCTCAAAGGACAGTGGTTATAAACTCTTCTCTACCAACAAGCTCTAGCAAGTTGAATGATATCCTGGTTGCTCAAAGATCCCCAGTGATAAAAACAGGAATAGGCTATGAAGGAGAATCGAGTAAAGGCAAAGAAAAGGAAGACAAAAATATATTTTTTGTAAAAGCAATGAAAACTGATGAAGAAGCCCAGACCATTCCTATAAAAGAAGAAACATGTAATAAGAATGACAAAGATCAGAAGAAATCTCTAGTAAAAAGGAATATAATGAATACTAAGATGGCAGAAAAAGAATCATATGTCCCTAAGTATATCAAATTTGGAAGTCATCAGAGGAAATTATTCCCTCCTATGAATAATGCCACCTGCTATGTCTGCCACAAGCCTGGACACACTGCTACATATTGTTATGCAAAGAAGAGTAATTCAGACCTGCAAAAGATGCAAACAGTGAAGAGGCTATCTCAAACAAACAAATGGAGAAAACAATCTTACATCAGGTATGCAAATAATTTCTATGGTTATTGTTTTTATTGTAAGGACTTTGGCCATAAAATTATTGAATGTAGAAAGTATGGACAAAGACTGATGTTCAATACCTCAAGGAGGTTTATGAGTCAAAGCAATTTTGTTCATGCTCACAATTCCGCAAAAACTATAATCAAATGTTGTATATGCAATCAAATTGGGCATATATCTTCCAAGTGTTCTCTAAAGGGATATAATTCATCACCTCACCAAAGATACCAAACAAAAGGGGGCCTCCAATGGATAAAGAAAGTGAATAAATGTGACCTGGCTCTAACTGCTCAAGATCTGAAAAGCCAGTGGTACTTGGACAGTGGCTGCTCCAAACACATGACTGGAGACAGAAGCAAGTTTATAACTCTTGATGAAAAGAAATATGGCAATGTTATTTTTGGTAATGATAAATCAGGAAAGATCAAGGGAAAAGGCTCAGTCAGCATAGATAATGGCAGAGGAAAAGCCCAAGAGGTACTATTTGTGGATGGACTGAAAGAAAATTTACTGAGTGTCAGTCAGATGTGTGACAAAGGCTGTGAAGTTCTTTTTAGAGCACAAGATTGTGTAGTCAGGTCAAGCACAACAAGAAAGACTCTGCTCAAAGGTGTTCGAACAGAGAACAATGTATACATAGTGAAAGAGGAAGATGAAGCCTGCCATCTTAGCAAACTTGAGGAGTCATGGTTGTGGCATAGGAGATTGGGACATCTCAAATTTGACCATATCATCAGACTAAGCAAGAAGAAAGCTGTCAGGGATATGCCAGAAATAAAAAGGCCTTCAAGTACTATATGCAAATCTTGTCAATTAGGGAAACAGACTCGCACATCCTTTAAATCTAAAGAGGAGTTGTCAACAAGAAGACCACTCCAGCTTGTGCACATGGACCTGTGTGGTCCTGCTAGAACTAGAACACCAAGTGGAGAATCCTATTTCATGCCGATAATAGATGACTTCTCCAGAATGACATGGGTTGCCTTTCTCAAAAATAAATCAGAAGCATTGGAAAAATTTAAGATATTCAGAGCATTAGCAGAAAATCAAACTGGATGCAAGCTGAAATGTATCAGATCAAACAGAGGAGGAGAATTCACAGATTATGACTTTGCATACCTATGTAATGAACATGGAATAAAGCAACAATTTACTATTGCAGGGACACCTCAGCAAAATGGAGTAGCAGAGAGACAAAAGAGGTCTGTACAACAAATAGCCAGAGCTATGATGCAAGAGAATAATATTGCTCAAACCTTATGGGCAGAAGCAGTACACACAGCAGTACATATCCTTAATAAAGCTCACTTAAGGCCAAGCAGTGACAAGACTCCATATGAACTATGGCATGGAAAGCCAGCTTCAATAAAACATTTCAGAGTCTTTGGTAGCAAGTGTTACATAAAGAATAGTGATGAAAACCTTGGGAAATTTGATGCAAGAGCAGATGAAGGGATTTTTCTAGGATATGCTTCCAAAATCAAAGGGTACAGGTGCTACAACAAGATCCTTCGGAAGATAGTTGAAAGTATTGATGTGAGATTTGATGAAGAACTTCCAAAAAATACAAGAAATACAGACTGCTGCAGTCCATCAGACAACCATGAAGAGGAAGACAAGGATGATGATGAAACAAGCAAGACAACAGATGATGCAGAGCTAAGCTTGAAAACCCCCTCAAGATACACTCAGAAGAATCATCCTGAAGATCAGATCATAGGAGACAAGAAAGCAGGAGTCCAGACAAGAAGGCAGCTAACAGAACAAATAGAAGAAGTATACATAGCCATGTTATCACAACTAGAGCCAAAGAAATTTGAAGAAGCCAGCAAGGACAAGTATTGGGTAAAAGAAATGAATGAAGAATTGGACCAAATTGAGAAGAACAATACCTGGGAACTAGTTCCTAGACCTATTGAGAAAAATATCATTGGTTCAAAATGGGTATTCAAAAACAAAATGAATGAGCAAGGACAAGTAATCAGGAATAAAGCCAGGCTGGTCTACAAAGGATACTCACAAATTGAAGGACTTGACTATGATGAAACATTTGCACCTGTAGCTAGAATGGAGGCTATCAGAATGTTCCTGGCATTTTCATGCTACCAAGACTTCAAGGTATATCAAATGGATGTAAAGTCTGCTTTTCTTAATGGAGATCTAGAAAAAGAAGTGTATATGGAACAACCAGAAGGCTTCTCATTGACAGACAAAGAAGACCATGTGTGCAGACTGAAGAAGGCCCTATATGGACTAAAATAGGCTCCTCGTGCTTGGTACTCAAGATTGGACAAATATTTGCAAAAACAGGGTTTTAAGAGAGGTGGAGTAGACAACAATCTATACATAAAAGTGCATGAAAATGAACTCCTAATTGTTGTTGTATATGTTGATGACATTATGTTTGGAAGCAACAAAGATGATCTAGCAAAAGGGTTTGTTGATGAGATGAAAACAGAGTTTGAAATGTCTATGATTGGAGAACTCAGTTTCTACTTGGGACTGCAAATTCAGCAAAAGAACACAGGCACATTCATTTCTCAAGAAAAATACTTAAAAGAAATGCTGAAAAAATTCAAAATGGAGGAATGCAAACCAATGACAACCCCCATGATCACGGGATGCAAGTTGTGTGCTGATGATAGGTCTGCAGATGTAGATCAAAAACTCTACATATCCATGATAGGAAGCCTGCTGTACTTGACAACTTCAAGACCAGACATCATGCTAGCAGTAGGACTAGTGGCAAGATATCAAGCAGCACCTAAACAAAACCATCTTCTGGCAGTAAAAAGAATACTCAGATATCTACAAGGAATAGCACAATATGGGCTTTGGTATCCTAAAGGCAAGAGCTTCACCTTAACAGCGTACACAGATGCAGATTGGGCCAGCTGTGTGGATGACAGGAAGAGTACAAGTGGAGGTGCATTCTATCTAGGAGAAAGTCTGGTGGCATGGCTAAGCAAGAAACAAACATCCATATCTCTGTCTACAGCTGAAGCAGAATATATAGCAGCAGCAGCATGTTGCACACAAGTCATGTGGATGAAGCAGACACTTCAAGACATGAAGGTAAGCATTAATGAACCTATCTCAATCAAATGTGATAATACAAGTGCTATAAGTATATCTAAAAATCCTATGCTTCATTCAAAAAACTAAACATATACCAATCAAGTATCATTTTCTCCGAGAACAAGTGGCTCAGAAGATAGTTAAACTGGACTATGTATCAACGAAAGAACAGATAGCAGATACATTTACCAAACCACTTGCCAGAGAACCATTCGAATACTTGAGAGACAAACTAGGGGTAGTATATGTAGATACTATTCTCTAATATGAAGAGAAAGTACAGTCTCAGGGGGAGAACAAAACGAAGATATCATTCCAGGGGGAGAACAGCCAGCAAGATAAGCATAAAACAATTCCATAGGATCAGCATTATCAATATTATCAGCATTCAGAAGCAACAAGAACCTTTCAATCATAAAATGCATCATCTCTGTCTGCAATCTAGCACATATTACAGGCACTACAAATGAAACACAGCATAGTCCAATTTCAGCAGGAGAGGACCTAAACGTAACTAGGAGAAAGGAAATACAACGACATAACCCATACGAAGGGATGAGGAGTCATCCTTTGCCATTGATGTCAAAGGGGGAGGAAGAACAAATAGCAGGAGGAAGAGCAAGCAACAAGAGAAAGAGAAAGCAAACAGAGAAAGTGGATTGCCATCAATGCCAAAGGGGGAGACTGTTGGAAATATTGTCATTGATGGCAAAGGCGGCAGCACTCAGGCAAAAGAGGCAGCGCTGAAGCAAAGGAAGGCAAAAGAGGCACAACGAAAGCAATAGAGGCAGCAAGAAGACAGTCAAAATGTAACAGTCATAGAAGCACAGTGAGACAGAGGCAGAGTGACAGAAGCAGAGACAGAGGCAGAGAGCAGTTACAAAATTCCGGGAATCACACACTCCAGCGAGCATTATACATATAATATAACACAAATCTTATTCCGGGAATCGCAGACTCCAGTCGGGCGTTACACATATAATACAGAACCATATTCCGGGAATCGCAGACTCCAGCCGGGCGTTACACATATAATACAGAACCATATTCCGGGAATCGCACTCTCCAACCGGCGGAGCACATATAATATATAAACCATATTCCCGGAATCACTTAACCCTTTGGCAAAGTATACATATATGTCCGTTATATTATGGAGCGCACAAAACGAAGTTTTAGATGGTGGGACCTCTCCCGAATCGCAATCGTAACTTTCCGATTGATCGCAAGTCTTTTGTTATATGCTCCGATCGAAGGCCGGACCCGATCGAGTTATATGCCACAGTTTATGAGCAAATCGCATCCGTGTTCTAATCGCAATCGGAACTTTTCTATAATGCGTCCCGATTGCATGTGTTCAAAGTTCGGACCCGATTGCGATATGAGCCATGTTTTATGTGGTCATCGCGTCCATTTGATCAATCGCAATCGCAAGTTTTCGTTTGACACCACCGATCCGCCGACGGAGATGTGGGGCCCGACCCTTTCATGTATTAGTGGTTGTGATTCGACTTATTGGATTGTAATATAAGACCAAAGGCTTAAGGTGGAGGGCGATTGCTTATATATAAAAGGATTGTTGTTAGATATATAAAACACGGTTGCAGTTGTATTAAAATATGTCACATGGGCTGTGAACCCACGGGCCTCGGCCTAATGAGAGGGCAATTATAAATATACAATGACTGTGATATATGTCTGTTCCATTTGCGGAATGTTCCACATCAACAAGACACTTGCTGCAAGTCAGCAGTCACGCATTTTTCTAAGAGGCACTGATATAAAAGCATTGTTACACGTATGCAGCAAATACACTACAGCAGAGGATAGAAAAGCATACAGAGCAGAAAAGAGTCAAAACACAGTCACAGAAAAGACAAATGCGCAGCAAACCAAGAGACAAAATAAGTGAGCTGGAATTCATATTGTAATTCGAATGTAAATGTTTTTAATTGTTTTTATTGTTTGTGATGCATTGGCAAGTCTCCGAGAGAAAACAAACTCCCACTGTAATGTTAAAATTGACACCTACAATTATAATTTCTGAGTAAGCTGATAAAAGGAGTGAGAAGGCAGAAGGCAAAGAGACATGACTTTCCATTTCGAATTCCAAGCAGAATACAAACAGTCATGTGAGGAAATCTATAAATAATATCATCTTGATATGCAGAGTGAGTTTTTGAGAGCAAGGGAGAGAGCATATATAGAGAGAATGCAGAATATAGAAGGCAAAGAAGATTAAGAGAAGCTACAGAACAGAGCTGATATCTGAGGTAAATCAGCAAACATTCAGTTTTAGAAAATGAGGAAGTTGGAGCTTCCCTATCAAGTTGCAGCCTGATAGCTGTCAGTTGTAGCTGACTGAGGTAGGAGCCTCCTGTAGGTTGGTGCCTGCAGAAAACAGTGGTGAGAGGGAGTTGGAGCTTGCCTTTGCATCACTACAATAATAAGATGTGGTTTTCTCCCTTTATGGGTTTCCACTTATATCTAGTGTCTCTGTGCATGATATTTATGTATTGATCTGATATGTATTATTTGCGTAATACCTGTTGCTCTCATATTAAGTCTACTGCTCTATTAAACTAATACTTTCTGATTACATTCTAAAATTACTCTCACATCAAATAGAGTTTGAAATGAAGGTGTAAATAAGTTTAATGAAAAGTTTAAAAGATCAGGAATGTATTAAACTGATTCACCCCCCCCCCCCTCTCAGTTTAATTAGAGATTCAACAAAAATAACATGGTATATACAATGATGGTGACATAGTTTCTGATCCATTATCTTCAATAATGGTAGTTCTTCAAAAGCCTACCATTCACTTCTCCTCCAGGGAAATCTTGGCCATCCATTTCTGAAAGCAAGAAAGCATTATGTCCCATATATGCTGAAATCCTGTATGGTCCTTTCCACAGGTTATCAAACTTACCATGCTTCCCTTTGTCCTCATTTCTTGCATCCCATATCAACACTACATCATCCAACTGAAAATTTTCTGCTTTGGTCTTTCGGTCATAGATCTTTTTAATCTTCTCTTGCAACTGAATAGCGTTCTGTGACACTTCCTCTCTTGTTTTTTGAAGGTGGATCATCTGATTGATCCTTCACTGATTGTCATCGTCTTCACTACCAAATTCTTGTAATAATATCATAACTGGAACTGTAAGAGATGTAGGAAAGACAGCATCAGTACCATAAACCAATTCAAAAGGTGACATACTTATGGATTTCTTGCTGCTAACTCTGTTTGCCCACAATGCGTTGATGAGCTTTCGATGCCAGTTTCTTTTGTTTGCCTCAAGCAATTTCTTGATTATATTTATCAAAGATTTATTCGATGATTCCACCAGGCCATTGCCTTATGTATAGTATGTTGTTGAATGGCCCAGGAAAATATTTTATTTGTCGCAGAAATCCACCATCTTCTTAGACTTGAACGTTGCTGCGTTGTCTGTTATAATTTTGTGAGGGCAGCCAAAATGAGATAAAATGTTCGATTCTAAGAATTGAATAATTACCGTATATGTAGCTTGCCTTACTGGATGGCCTTGGTCCATTTAGTAAAGTAATGTGTTCCTGTCAATATCCATCGATGTTGTGCTGATGACGCAGGATGGATTTCTCTTATGAAATCGAGTCCCCACTACTGAAAAGGAGCGTTTACTGCAACTGGTTTCAAAGGAAGAGGAAGCAATTTCTTCTTCCCTTGGAAAATTTGACATTCATGACAACTCATCACTGTTTTATACAAATCTCAAAATAAAGTGGGCCAGTAATATCCTGCTCTCAACACTTTGTTAGCTGTACTTTTCCAAAACAAATGACCACCACAATCGCCTTTGTGAAAGTCATGCATTACCTTCTTAGCCTCCTCTTCAACCAAAAAATTGAGAAAAACACCTCCTGGATCTTTCCAATACAGAGCACTATTTAAAATACAGTATTTAGCATATTTAAGTTTCAGTGATCTACCTTTACTTTTAGACATTCCTGGAGGTGGTGAAATATGCTGAAGGACATAAAAAATATTTGAATACCACGGGGATTGTAGAAAAATATCTGAAATTGGAACAAGAAAGCCTTCATCTTCATCTTCTGACATCGTTGTTATGAGGTTTATATCCAGGGCATGCAAATTTGATTGGCCATCAATTTTTCCAAGCCTTGGCCTTTGATCAACTTCGTGGGTTTGATCTCCAAATCGTACTCCAACATAGTTTCTATCCATTTACCTCTTCGACCTTCTGGATCAGTTTGCATCAACACGTCCTTCACTACTGCATTAGGAACATATGCTATAGTATGTGAATGCATAATATAGACCCTAAAATCCTTCAATGGCTTTATAAGAGCCAGTGCTTGTTTCTCAATAATATTATACCTCAAGGCAGCATCTCTAATAGTCCTACTGAAAAAGGCAATTAGATTTTCAACCTAATCTCTCTTTTGCATCAAAACAGCAGCCATAGTACACTCCGATGAAAATGAAAAAATAATAAAATCTTGAGTATAGTCGGGACTAATCAAGACTGGAGCATTGGAAAAGGAAAACTTTACCAAATTAAATGACTTGATAGCTTCCTCACTCCATTTGACAGTGTTATCCTTCTTCAACATATTAGTCATTTCACTTAGAAGTTCAGCCAAATTGGGTATAAATCTGTGCAAGAAGTTCATCTTACCATTGAATGCTTGAATCTCCTTTTTGTTCTGTGGAAGTTCTATGTGCTGAATTGCCTCTATTCTAGATGGATCAATGCGGATACCATCTTTAGAGATGATATGCCCCAGCAACTTGCCTTCATCCATGGCAAAGAGACTCTTCTTTGGATTGAGAGAAATCCCAAACTTTCTGCATCATTGAAACACAACCCTCAAATGGTGCAAATGCTCATCATCAGAATCAGAAAATATTGTCAGATCATCCAAATAAACAACAAGAAAACCATATTTTTCATTGGAAAAAGAAATTTCCATTGCTTGCTGGAAAGTGGCTCCAGTGTTCTTCAGTCCAAATGGAATTTTGGCGTACTGGAAATTTCCCAGGGTGTTTTGAAGGTAGTTTTTTCTTGGTCTTTCTCATGCACCAAGATCTGGCTGTAGCCTGAGTAGCCATCAAGTAGTGGAATCCTAGATGCTCCAACTACTCTCTGTAGAATATGGTCCATCTTCAGAAGTGGGTAATTATCCTTTAAGGATGCTTTATTCATATTCCAAAAATCTATGCACAACCTTATCTCTCCTGTCTTCTTACGTACCGGGACCAAGTTTGAAATCCAGTCAGAAAATCTAATAGGAACAATGATACCAGCTTTATACAATTTTTCTACCTTTTTTTCAATGGATGGCAGTGGCTGTGGATTGATTCTTCTCAGCTTCTGTCTAAATGGTTTCTGATCCGACTTGATGGGAATATTATGCTAGATTATGTTCTTGTCATACACCTTCTAATCTGAAAAATCCCATGCAAACACATAAGAAAATTCAGAAAGCAATTTAAAATACTTTTCCTTTACCTCAGGGGACAATGCCTTTGACAACTTCACAAACTTGGGCTTGTCAGCTGTTCCAAGATTCACATCTTCGACTCCTTTCTCAGTAGGCACCAAGCTTGGTTTCTTTGCAACGTCATCCTAATCAAAAAGCTCCTTTAAAGGTATGAGACCTCTAGGAATTACATTATATTTCAGCTGCAATATGTCCATCTGATTTTCTTCCATTTCTTGATCATCAACCTCATAGTCACCTTCTATGGGAGTATCTTTGAATTTTCCATCACTCCGCAAAAAATCATTGATCTCATTTTCATCCCAAAACACTTTCCAATACCTTAAATTGTCTGAAACAGCACGCCTATGTTTGACATAAATTTCAAACTTGTCGCTAGAGTTCATCAGAATCTTCAAATTGCTTGCAGTAGTGGCAAGAGAATCAGCAATAATGTTCTACATCCTAGGTATTGCTGTCAACGTGTACTCGAAAAATTTCTTCAAAATATCAAGGACTGCATTTCTATAGGCCCTCAACCGTGGATGTTTTGCTTGGTACTCTCCTTTTACCTGTTTGATTATCAACTCTGAGTCTCCATAGACAGAAATCCTCTTTGCATTTAACTTCTTCAAAATTTTCAGACCTGCAATCAAAGCTTCATACTCTGCTTCATTGTTAGAGCAGTCAAAAGCCAACTTATAAGCACATACTCTAACATTACTAGGAACCTTTTCAGGCTGGAAAACAGGGCTCTGAATCCATATTCCAATACCAACTCCATCCTTAACAACAGCTCCATCTAAATCCATGCTCTAAAGGCCTTCTTCTTCTTCTTGTAGATGCTGAAATTTAGTTTCTTTCTCTTCTTTACCTTGACTGATTTTTGCATCTTTCTGCTATTCACTATCTTTTTACTGCTGGCAGGAAGGAGGCTCAGAAGTGCTTGCTGCTTTATCTTTTTCCTGTTTGTGGACTTCCCTAAAATTCTATGAAATATCAGGTATTTCATCTACTTGTACCAACTGAACATTTTCATCATTCAAACCACCATCTGAATATAATATGAAGGACTCTAAATCTGTGTGAACTGCATTAATAGGATGATTTACTAGCTTCTCTTTGCTAGTGATCATGTATTTCATTTTCTTTTCCCTATATAGTTTCCTCAACTGGCCAAACACAGGGGATGGTGGCATAAGAGAAGTTAAGCTGCATGGTTCCTTTAAGTTTTGCACCCCAAGACCTAGATAGAAGCATTCCAAACCGTGGTGGAACAACTACATCCATCAAGACATTCTTGGCTAGAATTTGATCTAAGGATACTACCAAGTCTTTGATAAGACCAATGTAATGGACCCTACCTGAGTCAAAAGAATACAAATCATGGTATTTACAAGTAATATCAAGTCCTAACTTCTCCATGATGGCCTTGGGCATCAAATTATGTGAGGCTCCGGAGTCCAACATAGCATTATGTAAGATGAACTCATGTAATCTAAGACTCAGGTAAAATGGAGGGACTTCACTTACTTCTGATTGATCTTATATGGTTGGACCAAATATGAGTTCTGGATAGTCATCTTCAACATTAACCATATCAGAAATAGAGTCTATTTGCAAAATTCTAGACACCTGATTTTTATAAGTGCTATTTTTCACCAACTCGGTTAAGGGCATAGACACTTTTAGCTTAGAAATTTCATTTTCTAAATTAAAGGAAGGAGTTTTTTCTACCTCTTTGATGGGAGGGTCTTTCTTCTCTATTTTCTCCTTTGCTATGCTCTGCTAGTTCTTCTTATTTGGGTTGTTAATTGCTGAAGGTGTTTTGTTGGAGGAAGGGTCAGCCAGCTCTTTCCCTTTCTTCTAAGAATCATTCTTCATTTGGAGATATTTTCTCTTTTGAATGGGACTGATCAGAACATCTCTGTTCCTCAAAGAATGCTGATTTTTTTGTGTTGATAAATCATTCATGTATCCTCTTTGGTAGTCATCGGACTCATCTTCTAACACTGCATCATTAGCTAAAATGAGATTTTCGTCCTTTTAAATGTCTGCAGTCGCTTTGTATTCTTCATCTTCAGTGAGAAAAATTGGTGAGCCATCTGCAGTGAAGAAATGATTGGCTTCAATCAGAGGATCATCATCATCTGTGTCTTTTCCTTGAACATAATTTTGCTGCAATGGAGTTTTGATCTGCTGCTGTGGTGTTGCTTGGTCTTGTGTTCTCTATTCCCTCTGCTTAATTCTGAATTGCGGCTGCTACCCTCTGAAATTCGGGTTCCTTATTTGTGCTTCTGGCCTATCTGAAATGGTTAATCGATCAACCATATTTTTTACTGTTCGGATCAAAGTGTCCATCTTACTGTCTGAACGAGATGTTTCTTCTTTCACAGCGACTCATTTTTCAGCTCAGGTTCAAGCTCTTTTGGCTAGCAGATTTTCTTCCACACTTACAGCTATCTTTTGCATATCTTCAAGTGAGGAAAGATCTCTTTCTCGCAACTGATATGCCATATCAGCATTGAAACCATCTGGAAATTTGAGCAAGGCTAATCCCACAGAAGGTTTCAGGTTAGCCAGAATAGAATTATATACAGCATTGAATCTTAACCAATAATCTCGTACAGTTTCACCCACATTTCTTTTAATATTTTCATACTCAAACAAAATTTGGAGTGGGTTTTTCTTTACCTCCCACCGATCCAAGAACTGTGTATGTAGCTCCTGCAAAGTGCGAATAGAGCCTACTGGTAAGGTTCTGAACCACTTTCTAACTTCACCTCCAAAGCTTTGTACAAACAATCTTGTGGTTACATTCTCTGCCTCTACCTCATGAAGATCAAAAAATTCATTCATCTTATCAACATGTTGTTGGGCTATGATGTTTTGAGTGGCATCAAAGATAGGAATTTTACTTTGGTAATCAGCAGGCATATCATTTAGAACCTGAAGTAAAACCAGGGGTGCATACTGGGCAGCCATGACTCTGGGTGGATTTACAACAGTTTTTGTGTTACTAGGATTTAAGGGAGGTGTTAATGGAAGAGATGAAAGTTGAGAATCGACTGATGGGAATGTTGATGAATTAGGAGGAAATTCTGTTCCTGATGACTCTGAAGGCTTGGTGATATTAGTTACAGTGATAGATGACTAAGGGGAATTCAAAATGTAGTCATTAATTGAGGAATTTTCTTTTTGAACTTCAATATCTACAAGAAATTCTGGATCTAAAACTATGTCATCAAGTGCAGTTTCAGACTTATTTATAAACAAAGAAAGCTCAAAACTCTCATCAAAAGAAATATCTTCTATAAACAACCACTCACTAGGCCAAGTATGGGATCTGAAGATAGGTCTAGGACTTAGTGATCCTTCTTGTCTTCTGACAATTCTTGGGATAAGATTAGGATTCTCAAACACAGGGGGAGGATTTGGATATAGATTAGCCCTTGTGTATCTTCTTGAAGCCAGTGTGGTTAAATTTCTACTGTACAATATTTATTTCAGCCTGGAAGACTCTGAACATCATCTTTCAGAATCTAGGAATCTACAAGAAAAATATTACTGGGGCAATATGTCTTTATGCTCTGATACAAGAAATATATTAGGATTGTGGAACGTCTGGAATAAATGCTTTGTAATTGTATTCCCTTCCAAAGTGCTCTAACAATGTTCGCCTTGCAATAAGACTCAAAGCTCTCAAGAAAATCTTTAAGGTTTAATGTGATATAGGGGAACACATTTAAAATACTCAAGCAAACCTTACTCCGGTTGTAATATCAAATTATAACAATGACACGATTATTTTTAAAAGAAAACACCAACCTTCGAACTTATAACATAAGCCCATTTAACGCGACATACATTTCATTCAACACGGCCCCACGCATCCATATTTCACCTTTTTATGAATTAAATAAACATTAAATAATATAAAATTTCCGGACCATACCTTGATTTATTTCTCGTGCACTTCACTGCGCGATTGTCGTCAGATCTAAGGCTTTCCAGATCAGACGATCCTTGTCAATTTCACGTTTTTTCAAAGGCCGAGGTTTAACACATGAAAGTCGTGTGATATGGGTGGTATTTGGGTGATGATGTGCCCAAATATTACTGGAACGCGTGTTTTTGGCGTGGTTTTGCTCCAGGCCAAAAGCGGCGCAACAAAGGCGGTTTTGGTTTCTGAAACCCACTTTCTAGTAAATAAACTATGCTTTAACTCAGATTTCTTACTGTGGTTTTGCGCTTAACTCTTTGCATTAACTCATTGGCTAGGTCCCACTACTTTGAAAATAGAATAAACATGTTCAGTTCAAGTGCTGAGAATATGTGCTCACAAACAGTGAGATTGCTTCCCCAGTATGGTCACCAGAAATGTTAGCTCCCAATCTGGACCTCAGGCTGAAAAGGAAAATCAGGGTAACATCTAAACCATGCTCAGCCTTGTAGCTAGCCCTACAATGTCAGGAGAAGGCTCTCTCCGTGATAAGATATTCAACAAAATAAATTATGAATTGATTTTAGGCTAGGTATAATAATGGGAAGAATTTTAATAAAATGAATGAATTTTCAGGGATGTATGGAACAAATGGGACAATTTGAAACTAGGGAATTAAATCAGAATACAGGGTATTTCATGGGGCAAGTTAGGCAAGAAATTTTAGCAATTAAAGTTAAATAATGATGGAATGGAAAGACTGGTGAGGAGCTGAAAAGGGCATGGGAGATGGATCATTTTCAAACAGAAGAAAAACACAAAGTATGAAATGATTTCCCAAGGCAGAGCATAAAAAATGGATTCTACCTTTCTATCTTGAAAGAATTCAACCAGAAATGTTTATGAATGAATGGAACACATAACAATTTACATATGAACACAAGGAGAGAACAAATGCTAAATTTCGTACCACATGGATCCCACAAATTAGAGCTGCATCTCTTTATTAATTCCCTATCCAAAACTGTTGCAATGGAGCGCAGGGTGTTCTGCTTGATTTCCACACTATTCCCCTATTTACTGATTTACCGACTGCCTTACAAATGATTCAAAATTACATTAACTAGACTGAAATGTGGGAACATAGATCCACAGAAAACGAGAGTTGTTTTAACAACTCAGAACTGAAATCTGAAGATAGAAAAGAGAACCAACAATCTGCCTAAAAGAAGGAGCAGCATTACATTTGACCACTTTGGCAAATTCACTGTTACACTATTGAACAAAAAATAGGCAATTTGAAGAGCATATCCTATATTCCTACTGTTGTATAAATTTCGGTCTTATTGTAGCTTTCGGCCCTTTGACTGTTTCTCACTATTTTTATCCTTTGAAGAAAACTGACTTTTAATAAATTGCTTTGAAATAAAATAAAATGAAATTATGCCTTTAGTGAAGGGAGGAAACTCATTTTTGAATGGAAGGAACAAAGGGAAAGGAGGTGGGGCCTAAAATCACAATTGCAATCGCAATCTATACGGGAGAGGGGATACAACATATAATAGAGCAATACATTGTGATGGTGTCATCACAATCGAGGATCGGGGGATTGGATGTATTTGAAACAAAGCCCAAAAGCTCCGAGGTGATTGGCATAGGTCTGATGGGGTAATACATAAGTCAAAGGAGTAATGGGTGATCCTTTTAGAATAAACAAAAAATAAGTTGAGTGCCTTTACAAAGGAAAATAATGATTTTATTTGTAAAGAATGGGGTCTTTGGTGGGACCGGGGCAGATCAGAATCAGGAGAGGGAGCGGAGTATAACATAATACGATTCCTCCGATGCGATGGGGATAAGCGATGGGGGCAAGGCCTTTGTAAAATAAATTTAAATAAAATTTAAGTTTTACAAGGGGAGGAAACCCTTTTATTATGAATGGGCGGAGGATTATATGGTGGGACCCAAGGTCAATCGGAATCGAGAGGTGAAAGGGAAGTGGGAGCAAAGCATATGTGAAAACTTTGATGTCGATGGAGCAACAAGTTGTGGGCCGTCAGATCGTTGGGCAGATCGACGGCGGCAGTGTAATCGGAGGGCGCCGATCAGGATGGAGTGATGAAGTTGGGGCCGTCGGATCGAATGGGAAGATCGACGGTCGGGATCTCGTCGAGTATATGCAATTGGCGAATGTCAATCGGAGGTGTGGAAATCGAGGGGGCTCAATGCAATCGCATCGGAGTTTTACAAAGGGCCAATCAGGGCACACATATTAAATGTTGCGATGCGATCGGGGAAGTGAAAGGATCGGTGGGGCATTTTTACAATATAAAACCTTAAACTCTTTTATAAAGTTTAAAAGGGGTCATGAGGGGGAAGTAGTTATTAAATCGCATATGTGTTTTAAAGATTTTAATAATGTGATTTACCATCGGATGGGGAAAAAGGTATTTTATAAAGAAAATATTAAACTTTAATAACATAAAGTTTATGGGTAAGGTGGGAAAAAGGGGAAGGGTTAGGGTATAGAGGACTTTATTCACTTAGGCATAAATTTCAATCCAAGAGTCAGTTTTGAGAGTGTAATTTACCATTGGAAAGCTCTTTCCGGGCTCTTTCTGCTGAACATACTTAGAACATGATTATGAACTGAAAATGTTGTGGAAAACCTCTCTAAAGGGCAGGGTGGTGACTTTGTGGAGATAGCAGCTTCTGAAATGTGACTTATTACATATGATGACATAAAATTACATAAGGATGATAATCAAAAGTAAAGTATCATGTTTTCACCTCAAAACATAGTTTTGAGGTGAAAATTACATCAAACTGAATAAAACATTTCTTTGATCTTCCAGGTGATGTGACTTTGTGTTTATTGACTTCCTCATGACCTTGCTGATATTTATTGATACTTGACTCATTAATTTGACCATGGTGAGATCCTAGAACCTAATGAGACCCATCCTATGACCTACTGACATGAATCACAAAGTGAAAATAACTCATGACTAAAGACCATAGAGAGGAGAATCAGCAAGTTTCACATGAGGGAAAACTGATGAGAAATCACTACCATCAGTGAATCCATGACCTAGCGGAATGGTGAAAATTTATGGTATGGGACTCCTAATATGAAAATGCAAAAGAGAAATTTTGATCACTGATGGCAGTATGACTAGACTGACACTAACAGGAGTCAAGCCCATAAATACTTTGATACCATGATAAAAAAAAATATGTGTGCATACACATAACAAATAATTTTATTACGTTACCCCAAATTACAAGAATACATCAAAATATTTATGGTTTTGGTGAGATCCAACCAATTATAAATATAATTAGAGAGGTTGATATATTCTCTCAACATCCACCTACAAATTTGAAACTAATCCTAATATGAGTATGAAAGAATTATCTTCCAAAAAATTCTACTATAGTTAGACTAGCAAGTGGAGTCATGCATACAAACCTCCTTATTATTAATAAGAGGGAACTCCACATATGCATGCATGATTTATACTAATATCCACTTGCATGAGACAATTAACTAATGACTAAATGGCTAATTAACTAGTGATCCGGATTTTATGCAGGAACACAACAGAATACAAATATAATCATAAATATAGAGATGCAACAGAAATAATGCTTCATTTTATTAATAAAACAAATGACTGAAATAAACAGCTAGAGCGCTGGTAAGCATATCTCTGAGAAGAGATGTGGCGGCTACAGGCCTCTGAATTGTGTTACGATGATACATAATGGAAATGAGCGAGCGAGGGCACTGGTATCATATCTCTGAGAAGAGATGTGTCGGCTACAAGCCTCCCCACTGTGTTACAGAACTGAAAAGATGGGAACAAGCGAGCTAGGGCACTGGTAGCTCTTATCTCTGAGAAGAGATGTGTCAGCTACCAACCCCTTGAATTTTGTTACAATGAGGCTCGAAGCCCTATTTATTGTTGAGAAACAATGTAAAATCCGAATCATCCAAAAACCTAACCCTAGGAGATGAAGCGCCAAAACTATGGGTCCCGTTTGGGTAAATTGGTGTTCCAACTTCCCGAGGACGTAACTTTGGCATTCGATCTTTGTTTGATGTGCTCAATATCTCGTTAGAAATATCTATCTGAGGCCTAAAACTTTTGAGTGAGAAACATCAGTTTATCACCTATGTTGCTCCCCGTTTTCCCAAAAAGCGTCATTTGGGGCCTCAAAACAGCTCCAAAAGTTCAGGACCCGAAAAACTGCTATAAATAGTAAGTTGTGCTGAAACTTACAAACTAAAATAACTTATGGTGGGGGTTCAAATGGACTCGGTGGGTGGCCACCAATATCCACCTGGATCATTAAGTCCCCAAAACGGCTTTGGGAGTGCAGGACCCGAAAACCTATTAAAAATAGTAAGTTGTGTTGAAGCTGAAAACTGAAAGAATTGATGCTGCCAGTCCAAATGGAATAGGTGGGTGGCCACCGATATCCACCTAGATCATTCCTCCCACCTTAGGAAGCAATGGTCTCCATTACGTTAAGTTCCTTCCTTGGGGGGGGGGGGGCGAATTCTGCTAAACTTGGTATTGGATTTGTCCAGGATGTCGCGGACCTATTGGCAGACGTGCTGGATGTAGATGTGTCGTCGGTGGGCAGCCATTGAAGGATCTGGGCAAAGATATCCATCATCATGTTCCTCTGTTTCTCGAGGGCCTCCTCGAGCAACATTTTGATAGGATCTTCTGCTTCCTCGTCTTTCTTTCCTTCTACCATGGGGGGTCATCGGGGTTCGCGAGGTTGAACTCCTTATACCTTGGCTGCGTTGGGGACATGAAAAGAAAAAACAGAGAAAAATCAGACCGCTTTGATACCACTAATCCATATTTTATGCAAGAACACAAAATAATATAGATATAACCATAAATACAGAGATGCAGTGGAAATAATGCTATATTTTATTAATAAAACAAATGACTGAAATAAACAGCTAGGGCGTTGATAGGCGTATCTCTGAGAAGAGATGTGGTGGCTATAGGCCTTTGAACTGTGTTATAATAATATATAATGGAAATGAGCAAGAGAGGGCACTGGTAGCGTATCTCTGAGAAGGGATGTGTCAGCTACAAGCCTCCCCACTATATTACAAAACTGAGGGAACAAGCGAGCTAGGGCACTAGTAGCGCTTATCTCTGAGAAGAGATGTGTCGGCTACTAGCCCCCTGAACTGTGTTACAATGAGGCTCGAAGGCCTATTTATCTTTTAGAAACAATGTAAAATCCAAAACGTCCAAAAACCTAACCCTAGGAGATGAAGCGCCAAAACTATGGGTCCCGTTTGGGTAAATTGGTGTTCCAACTTCCCAAGGATGTAACTTTGGCATCCGATCTTTGTTTGACGCGCTCAATAGCTTGTTAGAAAGATCTATATGAGGACTACAATTTTGAGTGAGAAACATTGGTACATGACCCATGTTTCTCCCCGTTTTTCCAAAAATCATCGTTTAGGGCCTCAAAACGACTCCAGAAGTTCAGGACCCGAAAAACTGTTGTAAATAGTAAGTTGTGCTGAAACTTACAAACTGAAATAACTGATGGTGGGGTTCAAATGGAATCGATGGGTGGCCACCAATATCCACCTAGATCATTAAGTCCCCAAAACGGCTCTAGGAGTGCAGGACCCGAAAACCTGCTAAAAATAGTAAGTTGCGTTGAAGCTGAAAAACTGAAATAATTGATGTTGTCAGTCCAAATGGAATAGGTGGGTGGACACTGATATCCACCTGGATCAACTAGGGTTAGGTGTCAGTTTTATTTAATGCATGTTCACATATCTCTAGATTCACTGTTATACTCACTACTGTATTATTTCAACAGTGTAGAATATATTACATTTAATTATACTCTCTCACAATCTTCTTTTTGATGCATGAACAAAATTCATTAATTATTTTATCTATTAATTTTCTTTCTTCTTTCCTTGCAAGTTGTGTTCATTGTTTTCTAGCTAGATCAAACTTGTGCATGTTCAGCTACAATTTCATATGGTATCAGAGCCCACAAAAGCTAGGCAGAAGAAGCACAAATAATATATTTTTAGGTACTCGATATTGGAGCTATCGAAAAAAAAAAATAGTTTCCACCTTCCACAATTTTCATGCCATATAAATATTTTGAATGGAATCCAAGGGTTCTACTTCAACTCAGAAGTAGAGGATTATATTAGATAGCCTAGAAACAATGATTAAACCAAGTTTTATAGTTGAAAAATCCAAATATTTCAAATGCATGGACGAAGCCTTTGATATCTTATGCTTATCAATTTCTTCAAAATAATAGTTTCATGTTGAAGCATGTACCACCCCAAATCAAGTTTGGACTGTTAAGAAATATAAGGGAGCTATATTAGGGTGATTTCTCTTACTTTGATAATTTCTTGTAGTGTTATTTTACTTAACATGACATGCTTGTGATTAGCTTATTCTTTCACTTGATTATTATTATGTTCTTATCATCAAACAACTACTAAAATATTAAGATCAATGGGACAAGAGGACACAAAATGTAGGGTGCTAGCCAAGGCAAAAACCTCTCATCTTGAGAGGAAAGCCCACAAGAATTCTTCTCTTCTTATATAATATTCAAATGAAAAAATCCAAGACCTAATACCATTTACAAACACCCCTCCAAGGCCAATTGAACCTTCCTTCTTGATGAGCACAACTTCCAGCAACAAACTTTGACCTTCCATCAACTTCAACCTTGATGCAAGTTCACAACTGTAACCTTGATGCAGCTTCAAAATTTTGACCTAGAAACTTCAAAATTTCATTGCACATGAGAGAGAGAGAGAGAGAGACCCAAAAAATTTGATTCCATCTTCCTTCTTGAACTTTTCCTGCTTTTTAGAATTATTCTTCTTAAGATCATAATTATTTTTCTTGCTCTTTCGCATGTCTTGGATGTGTGTTTCAAATTAGGTTGAATGCCTCTTATATATAAGCTTCCTAATGGTATGAATTTCTTCCACGAGGCTAACTTGATCTCTTGAAGTCCAACTTGATCTATCATGTAGGTTGACTTGTTACAAAGTCTTGTTGGCAAGGTCTTGGAGGGTCTTTTATGACTCAAATAAATATATTTTACATAATACAATATGCCCAAAGGGGTATTACATGTATGAAAATGACTCTTTTGACTTCATAACTCTATAAAAAACCTAGAAGCACTCAATGGGTGCTTGACCTACAAATAAATTTTTATAGATCATGAATGCCATGCATCAAGAATAACAATAATAAATGTATTTTCTATTTAATATAAAATATATAAAATCATGATTATAACAAACATTATGAAGACCGAACCTAGTTACATATTTCAACATGGACCACTTTGGAGACACTCTTTGGGAAGCACGATGAGATGTGGGGTCATAGCCTTGAATATGAACTCAACTCATTATATCCAAGAAATTTCAAAAACATTAAATATTTCTTCACAAGGTTCAAATCCTTGTTACTCTAGTTTAAAAATGTGGAATCAAAAAATCCAATAAATAAATTCAATTAATTATATCCATATTGCCAAAATTGGGTCCAGCAGATGCCATATTTCTCTTCACTTTTAAGAGAGATTGACTTGAAACATGTGCAACTTGGAGGATTCCCAAACTCAATTCTTTTATTAATTTGTTGATACATAAGTAAGATAAGATCATAAACATGGGCACATTGAAAAGTTCCAAATCCCATTCACTCACTCTACATGAAAGGGGAAAATTCAACTTGAAATCCAATTAGCAATATAAAGGCAAAGGAAATGAAAAAGAACCAAATCCAAGATAGGAAGGCAATCCAAAACCTCCAAATGAATCTACTAGCTCGAAGGAACATAAGGACAAGAAGAGGCAATCAAAATGTAGTTATTTGATTAGTGGTCACCATCTGGAATCATCATGCATGAATAAGAAAATTGATCTCATGGCACAAAATCTTCAACAGAATAATATTCATGACTGTATTGCAAATATTTTCAAGAAAAAGCAAGGAGAAAGAGCACCTGAACAATAGGGAATGGACATGAAAAAATTGCTATTAATTCTTTTATTGATGCATGGATCATAGAATTTGGAGCTTCACATCACATGGAAACCACAAAATATGCTCTATCATCTTTAAAACCATATTTTGGTCCTCCTATTCTCATGGGAGATGACTCTCAATTAGAGGCAACTAGACAAGGGAGGGTAGATCTTGGAGATGGAAGTTTTGAGAATGTTCTACATATTAAAAAGCTTTTAGTAAATATTCTCTTTCTGTATCAAATGACACATACTAGCACCATAAGGAGAGTTTAATTCACCCTATATTTAGTGAGCATAAATGACATGCAAGATAACTCCAAAATTGCATTCGGTAAGGTAAATCTCATTTGTACACTTTAAAAAAAAAATTCCTCCATCATATTCCCCTTTATTATTGATACATGCAAATGATGAAAGTAGGAATTGGCATGAATGGTTTGGACACTTAAATTTTATAAACATGCAACAACTTAGCAAACAAGGTATGGTGAAAGGCATGCCTGCCATATAATTGCATGATAGAGTTTGTAAAGGATGTGCTCTTGAAAAGCGTCCATAAGAAAAAATTTGGAAAGGGCATGCATAGAGGGCCTCCTCTCCCTTAAAGCTTGTTCAAAGTGATCTTATGGAACCATTTTCAGATCCTTCCATAGGAAAATCCATTTATGTACTCACTTTCACATTTGATTTCATGAGATACACATGGGTGTAATTTCTAAAACTCAAATTTGAAGTGTTCGAGCATCTAAATATTTTCAAAGTGCATGTAGAAAATCAATTTGAAAAGATTATCAAGATCCTCCATACAGATAATGGGGGGATTATTTCAACAAGGATGTCCAATTTTTATGTGATGAAGTAAATAATACAGTTGCAACACATAGTTCCTTACATTGTGCAATAGAACAGGGTAGCTTAGAGGAAGAATGGATCCTTAAAAGAGATGGTCAATTGCATGTTGCATGCAAGGTCCCTCCCTTCCAAATTATGGTTTGAAGTAATCAATTGTGCTTTGTACATACAAAACAAATCTCCTCAAAACAATTCTACAAGTAAAACACCTTTTGAATCAAGGAATGGAATGCAAACAGAAGTTACACATTTCCACATTTTTGGAACTCACCCATGGGCCTACATTCCTTCATCAAAGAGGAAGGATTTGGAGCCTCAAAGAAAAGAGTGCATCTTTGTTGGATATCCATATGGTGTAAATTTGATATATAGTGTTATATATTTCAACAAAAAATCTATTCATTGAGAGGAGTGTCTGCTTTGACAAAATTCCCCTGCATGCATATAAGGAAAAAAATAAAGAAACTTATGTGCTCCCTCCTATCATAGATCTAAGAGATGATGCATATTTTCATTTAGATAATATTTCATTTTAAATTCCAAAGCTAATTTGGGATATCATGATCATGCATGTGAATATTATGATTCCCAACCACTTTCTATGTATAATTGGCACCTCATGAGTGATCTAATGGATGATCCTACCACGAGATCAAAAATTGAAGAAGAAACTCATGCTCTCATTGCTACAAAACCAATTATGTCCATGCATTGCTACATGGTTCTACAATCTGACCCTCGAACTTATGAAGAAATTACAGGGAATCCTTTCTGGGAATTTTTTGTGGACGAGGAGTACAATCCCTCATTAAGAACCAAAATTAGGACTTGTTTCCACTTCCTTCAGATCATGAGATTATCAAATGCATGTATACTGGACAAAGAAGTCAGTGGATGGACTTGTGAGTAGATACAAAAAATTATTTATGGCAAGGACTTTCAACAATTTCATGGCATTAATTATGATGAAACATTTACTCCAGTATCCAAAATGGACTCTTTTCGATTAAATATCACCATTGCAGTAGCGAGAAGGTGGGAGGTTCACCACATGGATGTGAATAATTTTTTCTTCACCGTGATCTCAAAGATAAAATTTACATGGGGCAACCACAAGGATATGTCAAAAAAAACATCTTTAGTTTTCTATCTAAAGAAGTCTTTGTATAGCCTCATGAAGGCACCTAAAGAATGGTATGATAAAATGGATTCGTATTTGCTCTCTCAAAATTTCATTTAATGTAAATATGATTTAAATTTTTACATGCTAAGAACAGCTAATTGTTTTTTCCTCATAGTACTCTATGTAGATGATCTACTAATCACAAGTAGTTAACCTTAGCTATTGCTACATTCAAAATTTATTTGCGTGATAGGTTTTCCATGACAGATATGGATATGTTACTCTTCTTCCTTGGATAAAAAATCAACCATAATGATTTTGGGATCAAAATTTCTCAATCCAAAAATGCGAGAGATATCTTAGTTTGCTTTCACATGACCAACTGAGAGCCAAAAACTACACATTTATTATTGGGGGGTACACCTTGAGGGTGGGAAATATACACGGTTGTTTGACATCACCATGTACATGCATATTGTGGAGATTCTCCTTTATCTCACTCACTCTTTTCCAGATCTCTCATATGAAGTAGGCACAATTTCCACATACATGCAGGAGCCACATGAGATAAATTAGAAATCTTCTATCTGCATACTTAGATATGTCTAGGGAAACATCAACTAGGGATTCATTATATAGTGGGATGTAATTTGGGTCTCATTGGTCACACTGATTTATATTGGGTAGACGATAACATTGATCGCAAGTCCACTTTGGGATATGTTCTCGATCTGGGTCCCAGCCCCATTTGTTGGTTCAGTAAAAAGAAATATGTGATTGATTTATCATTATTAGAGGTTGAATATAGAGGTGCATTCAATGTTTCCATTCATGAAATTTGGTTGTAGAACTTCCTCACTAAGGTTGGCAGCATATTTCATTGTTTGATTGTCATCTGGTGGGAGAATCAAGTCACACTAAAATTTTGCAAATATAAAATGTGGTGGCAATGAACAAAACACATCAATATCCACATGCACTACATCCAAGAATTGATACATGATGGGTTCATCAACTTTTATTATTGTCCCACTTATGAGCAATTTTCAACGTATTCACGAAGACTTTCACTGAGAAAAAGTTTCACTTTATGTGAAAATGCCTTGGGGTGAATGACATAACTTCCTAGTAGTTGTATTTATTTCTTAATATTGTATTTTGAGGAGGGGGGGGGGGGGTTTGCCATATGGTTTTCCCTCTTTCATCTTCTTGAAGTTGTTCTATGTTACTTAGATGAATTTTAAAATGGGTACCTTACATGGATTCTTACGGAGACCCATTAATTTTGTCCTCTCTAGTAGTGCTTCAGGTGGGGTATTGGAGATAACATACACTTAGTTGTACTTTAGCTAGAATAGTGAGTGGATTCATGCATGGAAACCTCATTATTATCATCAAGAGGTAACTCCACAAGTGCGTGAGTGATTTTTACAACCAAACTATCATAGGTTGGATCTTGCTATAAAACAACGAACCAAACTTGCAAGGAAAGAAGAAAGAAAATTGATAGAGAAAAGAATTAAAGAATTATATTCATGCACAAAAAAGTGAATTATGAGATAATACAATTCAATGCAATATATTATGCATGGATAAACAAATATAATAGTGAAAGAGTAGTGAATCTAGATATATGTGAACTTGCATTGAAGAAAAATAACACCTCGTCTTAGCTAACTGGACATGTAGTCATAAATTAATTGTCTCATGTGAGTGGAGATTAGTAAAATTCATGCATGCACTTGTGGATTTCCCTCTTAGTGATAATAATGAGGTTTCCATGCATGAATCCACTCACTAGTCTAACTAAATTACAATTAATTGTATGTTATCTCAAATACACCCTAGAGAACTCCTATATAGAAAACAATGAATGTGTCTTGGAAAGAAGAAATGTAAGATACCCACTTTAGAATTAATCTAAGTAACATCTAACAACTTTAAGAATATGAAAAATGGAAAACCGCATGGGATCAAAAAACCCTCTTAAAATAAAATACTCAAATTCAATTATTAGGCAGATATGTCCTTCAACCCAAGACTTTTTCGCAGAAGGTGAAACTTATTCTCAGTGAAATTATTCATGAATATGTCAGTTATCTATTCATAAGTGGGGCAATACTTCAAGTGAATCACTCCATCATGTATTGATTCTCTGATGTAGTGCATTTGGATCTCATTGTGTTTTCTTTGTTGCCATTCCACTAGATTTTTACAAAACTTTAGTGTGATTTGATTATTAAACCAAATGACAATCAGAGGATGAAATATGATACCAAACTCGGTGAGGAATTTCTGCAACCAAATTTCCTAAATGGAAATGTTGACTACACATATGTATTCAACCTTTGTTGATGATCAAGCAATCATGAATTTATTTTTGTTGGACCAACAAATGGGACCAAAACCCAAATTGTGAACATATCATAAAGTGGGCTTGTGATCAATGTTATCAACGGCCCAATCAGAATCATTGTGGATAATGAGATCCAAAGTACATCCTGTTAAATTTTTTGGGGGCTATATTGTTCTTTTATTTAGATATTGCATTTAGTAACATATGTAATTATATAGAAAGAATAATATCATCATCAATGCATTGTAACATAAAGGAATAATAGAATAAAATCATTCATGTATACAGACACTAGGATTGGTCGGAGACTAAGGCAAAACCTACTATGGGGAAAACCCTTTCAAATTCTTCTTCTTATTATATTTTCATTGAATGATTCATCAAAGAGAGAGTACAATGATCCATATGTTCAACCATAAACATATCCAGTAAAATATACTAAACAACATCCATGAGATGAACCCAACAATGCTTATAATCAAAACCCTAATTCAGAAGCATGCGGCCAATTGTCACTATCTGCGGTCGACTTCCAAAATCTGCGGTCAACTGATGAAATTTTTGGTCAACTGAAAAACTCAAACCCTAGGTCCCAACCGCACGCAGAGAGTGATGTGTGTTTAGTTCAAACCATCCAACTGCATGCTTGAGATTTTTTTCCTAAAGTTATGACCAAAATTTGCATGTGTCTTACCTGTGGTAGAAACCAAAACCCTATACACACGTGTGAACTTCAGACCATGCAATCTCGGACCTATATAAACTAATATTTGCGACCCATCCTTAGAACTATGTGAGCCAAACCCAAAGAAAGAATAATAATCATAATGATTATGTCCAAATGAGGATCACTTGAATTTTATTTATAGCCATCCATGGGTATCCAATTTATCTTTTGGGTCAACCTGTCATTTTGTGCACATGTGGGATTTTATTCAAAAGTAAGAATTCCCTTGTCCAAATTAAGCACTTCAATAGTCAAAATTGGTCCTCTCAAAAATGGTAATATCATCCCATGGTTGTAATTTGTCATTGAGCTCCTAAATTAACACTCCCTCTCAGCTAAGTATAAATTCCAACTACATCACGTAATCATTGCAAGTATCTTTTCAACAAATCATGTCCTACATCAAGTATCTCACTATCAAATGTTGTCACTTCTCATCTCTTCTTATCCCTAATAATATATTGATTATATATACTCATATGTTCAACATTCTCGAATTTAAAACAAAAATAATTTGATATCGAAAGGGAGCCTAAGATACTACCCTCTATTCATCGAGGAGCCACTACTACCACTCGGAATCACTTCCACTGGGGAGCCCAATGCTACCACCTAAGAATAATCAGAGATCTTATCATCAGGGACCCTGCTCAACCTGAAACCACATCGGGGAGCTCAGTATCAACCTAGAATCCAATTTCAATGAGTAAGGTCCTATGGGACACTCTCACCCCAATTCATCTCATAGGGGAGCAAACATATTCCACTGTGTGTCGATCAAAAATATCTCATCCATCCTATTTCCCACTGATATTCCCAGCAATGACCCTCAAGTTTCAAGTGGTATAAAACTTGCATCATAATTAGCTCGTGTTGTACACCTACAATCACTCTCTCGACTTGTTGGCGAGATGGGGAGTAATATTCAAAAACAATAATAGCTTGTGGGTATGATGCCAACTTTGGTTTACTCTTCATAGACTAAGATATAGGAGAAACATATTCGACCCTATGGGTAATAGATATGGGTGAAACCCTATTTTCTAGAGATCCCTCAACCCTAGGAGCCCTCCATCTCAATTCCTCACCCTGGAAGCTCAGACAGGGTGGAACAACAGGATAAGTGTCCTTCATCAGTCCTTCTCTTTGTAGATTATAAACATATAATCATGCTCATATATGGTATTAGCTTAAACTACTCTCTATAGCAGCAGTCTCTTGTTCATACAAGACATCAAATCAAATATATATAACAAAAATAAAACCTTATTCATCCTCCCTCTCATGAGGCAGAAACCACAATCCTAGTCTTGTCTCATACAACAACACTATCTCAATATATGAATATATTCCAATAGGATACCACTCTTTATTATCACAATGTATCACTATCATATCCAAATCCTATTCAAAATATTTTTCCAAAGAGTTTCTTCAACCTTCCTCATAGCTAACCATGCTAGCAACACCGTACTTAACCTATTTCATTCTTAAAGCTACGGAATTTTCATCCAAAATATCATAGAAAATATCATACTAAAGTAGCACCTAGATGTGCTTATCTCATAAATAATGATCCCAAACAGCATAAGTAAATCCATCCAGTGACATATTATAGGAATAATATCTCAGACCAAAAATTATTTGTCCTATGAAAATATCTTGAAAAGTGATTAGCGACCACCTAATGTATATGAAGCAACTTAATCATGAGTTGGCGTAGGTTGTTCTCTAAAAAACATATATCTATATGGATGTTACTAGGAACATCAATGCTTCAATAAATTGTCAATTTCCAAGTCAAGTTCAATAATATATCTTCATAACTTCTTGAAATTCAACCTAAGTGTCCAGGTATTTGCATTTACACTTTCCAAAAACTTTTCAATAGCTTCATGATATATATTTTCTTTTCCAACCTTTAGAAATTAATGCCAAGGTTCTTTATTTCGAGCTTCAGAGGCCATATCCCTCTTACTTTGACCAATAGAGGATCATTACCTATCAAGTATAGACCATCAACATATAAAACCAAAATCAAAGTCATACCTTTGACCACTTTTGAAGTAGAGGTTTGGATGAGCACATTTTCCTGACTTCACCATGTAATTTTCAATGCAAACATAATAGGCTAGGAAATTTTGTTTCATACAATGCTTTCTAAAAACATAACACTTGACCAATCCAATATGCTCAGCCTTACATAAATTGACATTGTGAAATCAAATCAATTAATTCAAATTATCAATCCTTAGATTCCAAGTCAAGACTAATATCAAAGTCATAAAAGTTTCTGCCAATATCATTGTAACAAACCCTTCAGACCAAGTGTCAAGTAGAGATAAATACCAAGTTATGACTTCATCTATTTTCATGTCAACAAATTTTTATTAAGAATTATCAAACTCCATCAGGCCATCCACATAATCATAATACGAATTCCTTTTTTTTTGTAATTATACATCAAGGATAACTCATATAAATTTCCTCCAGTCATATTGCATGTTTAATCACAATTTTTTACACTTCAACCAATGTGTTAAAGCCAATCATGCCAATATAGAATCACTATTTAATACCAATATTAGTCACTGAAAGTCACTATGCACGCATAGCATTGTCATTAAGTAAAAGCATTATTTATCAAGTCAAAACCCTGATTTTTTATCTCGTTGAATTAAAACAACCCATAAGCCAGAAACATATCTATGAACTATCAAGCATCATGTCAAAACTCAAATACTTCTCATCTATATCAAACAACCAAATCCTTTTAAACCCTTGCAACCGTTATGAATTATTGTCATATAATAGCTTCAATGATCAAACCAAAATGGAATACTGATATGCACATTTCGATCCTTGTAAAACACACATTTAAATTCTCTATACTAGGCCAAACATTCAAACTTCCATTCTTATAGGACATTATATTGTTTGCTTCACATTTGAAGGATTGTCATATTCCTGATGAAATTTTCATTTCGTGCATGAGGCTTCAATTTTTGTGACCTACAGGAACAACCGCACCCATATGCCTTCTTACATGTGGTTGGGAGGCATATAACCACACTCTTAAGCCTCTCTCCCAGTGGTTGGGGCTTATACTAAGAGAAACCCTCTCTTCTCTGAACAAAACTTGCTGCAGGCCAACAACATTAGATATTTATCTATTTATGTCTAAAAATATTATCTCAACAATAAATAATATTCTATACATTTAATGAAAATGATAACAGGTGTAGGAATATTATGGAGAGTTTCTCCCTTTGAATGGGAAGACATTTCAGTCATCGTCATTAAAAACATCAACTTGACTATCCTGATACTATCATTCATCAGCAAAAATGTTACATGATGAAATAAAATTGTATCAGATACTAAAGCATATATTTATCATGGTCATAAGTTAGCATCAACTACTTCATCACAACATATGAACATGAAATCAAACTTTCATCAAGGGTTATATAATTAGGGTAGCTAACAAGTGCATCATCAAATATTGTAATCACTACATCACTTTTTTTACATTTATTCAATCATCAAGTCAGGACTATCAAATTTATCACATTGTCTAATTTACTAAGCTTATCAAAACCTAACCAAGGTCAAGAAGATCCTGAATATCAATCTTATTATCACGCTTTCATCATTAATGTTATCATGCTTATCAAAAGAATTATAAATAGTATCAAGCTACCATATATCAGAATGAATATATATAGATTGCTTCATAAAATAAAGAAATCCATCGTGTCTAAAATGTAAGATTTTTTTCCAAATATGAAGTATATCGATATAAAAATGTTTCTAAATAGAATGTAAGATACTTATCCATTACCAAGTGCACGACCTCATCATAAGTACCATGAATCAAACTTAGTTTTGTATGCATATATGAGTAATTCAGGAAGGTGGCATTTCCATCATATCTTAGGGCTTACCTTACCATCTAATGTTGCAACTAAAACATAACATTGAAAAAATACACCATACATGCCTTGTAGTATTCAAATACCTATGCACCTTCTTATTTGACATTGGCAGATGGATCACTTTTTCAACTTTTTATCAAGTTCCTCTTTCCTTTTTCGGCACTAGCTCTTCTCTTATCACACTATCCATGATCCTCAGGAAGGATATAGTTATCACAACTCATCTAGAGGTTAGAAGTATTCAAATACTCAAATATACATGCAAGAAGTATAATCAATGATCATATAAATAAAAATGAGTAAAGACATAAATAAATAACTTAAATTGAAAGAGTATTTATATTTAAATAGAGGTCATAATATCCCCCTTAAACAAAACTTCAAGAGTCGTGATTTCCCATTTTTCATATAACAATATTGCCTTCATTATATTTCAACCAACTTCATCAGCAACCAGGTCTAATTGAGAATATCCCATCTAGGGCTACATCAAACTTGCCACAAGTGCTAGAACATATTCACACTAATCATGCTAGGATTTCTAGATTGCATATCTCAAATATTTATCATAATCTAGGGTTTCTTCTAAACCCTAACCTCATAATATTCACCAAACCCTAATAACCAAATTTCCTAGGGTTTACTTCAAACCCTATTCTTCTATTAGGTCTCCACCATCTTCTCTTGCTTCCAAAAAAGGTGTATTCATAGGGTGATCTTTAATGGCTAGTCTTCAACCCAGCTCTAATACCATGTTAAATTTTCTAGGGGTTATATTTTTCTTTGCTTTAGATCATTTCATTTCTTCATTTTCATATTAAATTCACCCTTTGGCATTATATCATTATTCAATAACATATGAAATTATATAGAAACAAAAATATCATCATCAATATATCAAAACATAAAGGAACGATAGAATAAAATTATTCGCACATAAAGACACCAGGATTGTTCGGAGACTAGGGTGAAACCCATTATGAGGAAAAAACTTTCAAAATATTCTTCTTAATATATTTTCATTGAATGATTCAACAAAGAGGGATTCAATTATCCATATCTTAAACCATAAATCTATCCAGCAAAATATACTAAACAACATCCATGAGATGAACCCAACAATGCTTATAATAAAAACCCTGATTCGAAAGCCTACAGTCAACTGTCATTGTCTATGGTTGACTTTCAAACTCTCCGATCAACTGAAGAAATATTCGTTCAACTATAAAAACCAAACCCTAGGTCCAATCGCACGTAGAGAGTGATGTGTGTGCAGTTGGAACCCTCCGACTGCATGCATGAACCTGTGTGCCTACAATTATGATCGAAATATTCCGATGTCATCGCTACGGTTGGAAACCAAAACCATATACACATGTACATGATTCATACCATGCAATATCGGAGTTGTATGAACCAATCTCCATGACCCAACCTCAGATCTGTGTGATACAAACCCAAATAAATAAGAACAATCATAATGATGATGTCCAAATGAGGGTCACTTAACTTGTATTTATATCCATCCAAGGGTGTCGAATTTATCTTTTGGGATGACCTATCCTTTTTTCACATGTGGGATTTAATTCAAAAGTACACTTTCCCTTATCCAAATTAAGTACTTCAATAGTAAAAATTGGACCTCTCAAAAAGAGGAATCTCATCCCATTGTTGTAATTTGTCACTAAGCTACTAAAGTAACACATCATATTGCATAATGAATCCCATTTTTGATGGTTCCCTAGACATATTTGAGTATCCACTTGGAAGCTTTCCAATTCAACTCATATGGCTCCTACATATATATGGAAAATGCACCTACTACATATGGATATCTAGAACATAGTGACTAAGATAAAGGAGACTCCCCACAAGTTATGTGTACATATAATGAACCAATGGTGTATTCTTTCCATCCTCAAGGTGTACCCCTGATAAGAAAGGTGTATTTTTTGGATTGCAGTCAATCATGTGAAAGTGAACTAAGATATCTCTCGCATATTTGGACTAATAAATTTTGATCCCTAAATCATTCTAGTTTATTTTTAGTCCAAGGAAGAAGTGTAATAGATCCATACCTATCATGGAAAAACTATCATGAAAAGTAGTTTTGAGTGTATCAATGGTTGATGTTGAACTCTCTATGATTTTTAGATCATCTACATAGTGCACTCTGAGAAGAATATATTCATATGTTCTTATCATATAAACATTTATATCATATTTACATCTAATGAAATTTTAGGAGAATAAATAAGAATCCATTTTAGCGTACCATTCTCTAGCTGCCTACTTGAGGACATAGAGAGACTTCTTGAGTTAGGAAACTAAAGATTAATTCTTTGCATACCCTTATGGTTGTTCCATGTAAATTTCATCTTTGATATCATAGTGAATATATAAATTCTTCACATCCATGTGGTGAACCTCCCAATTTCTTGCTGCTACAAGGCTAGAGTTAACTGAATATAGTCCATTTTGGCCACTAGAGAAATGGCTTCATTATAATTGATTTCATGAGCCTATTGAAATCCTTTGTCCAAAAACTATCTTTGGTATCTTCTCACAATTCCATTCACTATTTTCATTTTCCTATATACCCACTTGCATTTGAAAATCTTACAATCTAAAGGAAGTGGAACCAAGTCTCAAGTATGGTTCTTAATGAGGTATTTCTACTTTGCATCCATAGTTTCTTCCCAAAAATGATTCCCTAAAACTTCTTCATAAGTTTGAGAGTCAGATTCTAGAACCATGTAGAAATGCATGGGCATAATAGGTTTTGTAGCCATGAGTGCAAGAGGTGCTTCTTAAAATTGAGATCTCATGATAGGATCATCTAAGAGATCACTCATGAGGTGCCATTATTATGTAGAAATTGGTCATGAATCAGAATCTTCACATGCATGCTAATGATCTTCTAAATCAACTTCGAAACTTAGATATGAAATATTATCTAAATGGTCGGATGCATCATCAAGTAGATCTGTTATAGGAAGAAGCACAATTGATTTTGCATGTTTTACCTTAGATGCATGTAGGGGACTTTCATCAAAGTAGACAATCCTCTCAATGTAGAGATTCTATGTTGAAATATCTAGTAGTTTGTATCCCTTTACACCATCTATATATCCAACAAATATACACTATTTTCTTTGAGGCTCCAAATCCTTCCTCTTTTCTGGAGGAATGTGGGACCATGCACAAGATCCAAAAATGAAAAAAAGTGTTACTTTTGGCTGCATGTTACTTCATGCTTCAAAATGTGTTTTCCTATAACATATTTGTGGGGAGATCTATTTTGTATGTACAAAGAGTAGTTTATTTCTTCAACTGCCAATTTGGATGTAAGGGACCTTGCATTCAACTTGCAGTTGGCTATCTCTTTTAAGGATCTATTCTTCCTCTTAGTTACCCCTTTTTGTTGCAAAGTGTAAGGAACTATATGTTGCAACTATATTTCTACTTCATCGCAAAAATGTTAGAAATTCCTTTTGACATAATCCCCCCCATTATCTATATGGTTATATTTATCATCTTTCCAGAATGCTTTCCTGAATCCATTTTGAAAATATTTAGATGTTAAAACCTTCGTATTTGAGTTTGGGAAATTACATCCATGTGTATCTCATGAAATCGTCTACAAATGTGAGTACATATATGGATTTTCCTATGGAATGATATAGAAATGGCCCCATAATATCACTATGAATAAGCTCCAATAGAGATGATTCCCTCCATGCATGCCCCTTCCCAAGATTTTCTCTAGGATTCTTTACAAGAGCAAAACCTTCACAAACTCCATTAGAAAATTCTATGGTAGGCAAGCCTTTCACATTCCCTATTTTTTAAGTTGTTACATACATTTGAAATTTAAGAGTCCACACCTTTCATGCAAAATCTTACTTTAATCATTTTCATGTGTTATTAGTAAAGTGTAATACAATTGAGGAACAAATTCCGAAAAAGTGTACAAATGAGAGTGATGATTTACCTTACCAAATACAATTTTGGAGTTATCTTGCATGCCATATGCTCACCGAATATATGGTGAATTAACCTCTCCTTTTCATGCTGATAATTTTCATTTGATGCACAGAGGGAATGTTTACTAAAATATTTGGAATATGTAGGACATTCTCAAAACCTCCATCTCCAAGATCTACCTTCCCTTGTCCAATTTCCTCTACTTGAGAATCATCTCCCATGAGAATATGAGGACCAACATATGGTTTTAAAGATGTTACACAGTAATTTGTCCTGTCCCTGCAATCCCCATATCACCCATTGGAGGGTCGTTTTTGTGACCAATAATCAGTGTCATGCCTTGAAAATACCATCATTGCATCCCTTTCCATGAGGACAACATTTCTTTTGTTGATCATTTCCTGAGCAGACCCCTAAAAACACTTGTTTTTTCCTTAGCGTTGGTAGCCCGTTATTTCCTCGCGCCAATGAGGAAAATTAACACTGAGCCCGCGCCAGTTGGTGCTCTGTCCCAGTTGAGCACCCATGCCAATCTGCTTATGGAAATTTTAAAAAAAAAAGAGGTGAAGTTTTGATTACAACAACTTTGTGGATGAGTCACGAGGAGTGGTTTCGACTGAATAACCACGGCCTTACTCCTTTGGCCTCTTGTTTCCACCTTATGGGGAACCTCCCAAGGGATAAGGCCTCCCTTCCACTATTGTAGGGATCCCAACCTCCTCCTCTCCTCTATAAATATAGCCTTCATCCATTGATGAAGGGTTGAATAGCTGAATGGCTGAATGGCGAGTCTCCAAGTTCCTTCATAGCCCAAAGAATGTCAAAAGAAGAGCCTTGATAGTCCTCATAGAGCCAAATCAATAGCAAGGAGATTGACGATCGAAGAGAGAGGCTTGCCCCATCCTCGACGAGCTTTACCGAGACGTATTCCGCTGATGACCCGCCAAAGGAAGATTCAGCGTCAGAGCCAGGTTGTATTTTCCTTTGTATGAATTAATGATAAGCGAATTTGGTTATGGTTCCACTCGTATTGTTCATTATGATCATGAGTTTTGTCTTCTCTGACTGATACATAATTGCATATATTGGGTTTTACGCTTGTGTTTGTCATGTTTTTTGTGTGTGCAGGTGTTCGATCGTGGCAAGCGGGAGGATTGTGATCTGCTGGAGCAAGGAAACGGGAGCGTTATCTTCTCTACGAACAACAGTGTTGGATTCAAGGTAAGCCTTCTTCTCCATTTGGTTTATTGCAATGAGGAACTTGCACCTTAGCGTGATACGATTGTTGCTAGACCCGATCTGGGCTAGTAGGGATCGCCTATGTCCGCAGAGGGGATTTACCTCTACAACAAATTGGCGACTCCGTTGGGGATCGTTGATTTGGAGTATTGTCTTGTATTTTCGGTTGATTCTTGACTTTGCTTGCTTGATCAGCTCTTTTGGCTGGCTCTTTCTGTGTGTTTCGCTTTTGTTTAGCTTTACCATCACTAGTTTGTTTCTTGGATTGGTCTTTTTTATTTTTTCTTAGTAAACTTGACTGACGCTCTTATTAACCTGACAGTTGCACCCATTGGCGCATGTTGCCAGTGTATTACCCACGCCAATCCTGTTCTGGCGCTAGATTTTGCCTGAAAGTCGCGCCAATTCTGTAAGGTGCCAGGGTTTGCTCTGTTTTGAGCTTTCTAAGCTTGATCTGTGTGTTTGGTTTCATTTTTACAACTGCCTGAGTGTTCTGGAGCATTGTTTGACTGACTGTGACCTTCATCCTTTGGTTGTTTGCCTGTTTCTATCGATTTTACATTCTAGCCCTAGGGCATCTAGGTGCTATTGTGTGTCGAGCCTCCCGTGGGAGTTTTTGGTTTCTATCTGTTCAGTCAACTTTGTGATTGCTTCTCTGCATTCGTTTAGTGGTTGTCTATCATTTTATTGCATTATTTGAGTGATTTGCTTCTTCTTCATTCAAATTTCGCTTTGTCTCGCTTTGAGCCTAGATTACATGGTTCATTTGAGTCTTGGAGATTCTGCTTGATGTGGTGAGTCTGGTCTTGGTTGGGAGAAATTCTTTGTTTTTTCATTTTCAGGCGTTGGCACTTGTTTTCAGTTAGCAACCCGCGCCAATTGGCCATTGGCGCTAGTTTTCAGTGAGCAAGTCGCCCCAGTTGGCGCTAGTTTCACCTACCAAAGTCGTGCCAATTTCAAGGTGTGTGAAAATTGAGATTTTTTCCCTAAGTCCTTCACTAGTGTGTCTTTCCCTTCCGGTCTTTTCACTGTATGAGCATAAATTACATTGCTCATTGTTTGAAATGTATTACTTCCATGATTTTTTGATGTAAAAGGGAATGAATTCCTTGTTTTGATCTCTTGCTTTGGAAGTCCTCTTTGTGTTTGACCTCATATGTCTTGTCGCCTTTTGAGGGATTTCATGACAAAGTGTTTGAAACAACTATTGCATTCTCAGTGTTTGTTTACATCTCTTTTGCATTCATCCTTCATTAAGGAGATTTGCGTTCTTTTAGTTTTCGTCTCATAGTTTGCTTTTCGTTAAAATGCATTAGATCACATTGCATTGAAAAGTATTTTTTGAGATCCATCATTGAACTTAGATTACATTGTTTAAGGATTGAAAACTAGAAATCGCTTTGATTGCATTCTCTTTTATTAAAAGCATGCATTAAGTAGATTCTCATTTCATCAAAAAATGCATTGAGTGCATTCTTATAATTTGAAAAGGAAAAGGAAATTGTGCATAGATTACAATTGCATAGTTTTCGAAAAAGAGGATTTTTCATAGATTACATTGCATTATTCGCATTTTTGAATGTTTGAAATTACTTTTGGATAGTGAAATTCATCTAGTTTTGAAAAAATTCGTTTACAGTGTTTTTGTTTGTTGCATCATTGTTTGAAGCTCTTCCCTTAACTAGATAGCATTCATCGAATTGAAAGATTTCTTTTATCATATAGCTGCATATAGGAGATTTTGAGACATAACACTCGCTAGGGCCTGAAAACTGAAGCATAATTGAAGATAAACATTAAAATTTATTCAATTTACACTAAGGCAGCATTGAAACATTAACGAAATATTTAGAGGTCTAGGCTAGAGACGTGTTCTGGCGTCTTTAAACCTAGTAGTTTTCGTTCGCCTCTCGACTTTAGACAGCACTAGTACGGACTTGTGCTCCCCGTACCGTCGTGTATATAAAGGGAGACCCCACTAGGTTTCTATCCTTTATCCATAGGAAGTCGAGTTTGCCGCCCCATACCCATGATACACCGGACACAGCATTCGGGGAGATTGCCTGCACGTACGTTAAGTCCTTGGTTGATTTCTCCTTCATTTTGAAACCAAGGTGTATATTGCAACATTATTATTTGGTACACCCTTTGCCTAGCATTCCTGAGTAGTCATTTTGATCTTTTCTGACTCCTTAAATTTGAAAAGATCACCAAGCACTTGTCCTTTCACGCTTGCTTCAAAACTGAAACAGATAGAGTCACCTTTCATCCATTTCTCGACTCTTAAAACATGAAACAGTGAAGTTTCTAAGTTTCAATGTGGTAAAATAAATCACCCGCGATCACATGCCCTTTTAGAGTTTGCTTGTTGGCCGTTTGATTGTGTGCCGTGGTTTTTAGCCCGTGTGCGGTTTTGAGTTGTTGATGGCAACTTTTCCAGAGTTCACCAACCAAGGAATCCCCTCCGATGGGAATCCTGGTCATTTCCCTCCTTTTGGAAATGTTGGTGCTCCTTATATGGCGACGTTGTCCCTTCCTGGGTTAACTGTTGGGTTGCCTGTTTGGTTGTTTTCAACCTCTGTGGTCCCAAATGTCTCAACTATTGTTCAATTAGTTCCTCCACCTGAACAATATCATGTTGATTCTAAGGTGGACCTCTCCCCTTCTTCGCCTGAATCTGCGTCCTCCTCTTCTACTTTGCCTAGTGAAAGTCTGGATTCAAGTAACCGGGTGGCTAAGAAGAAGAAGAAGAAGACAAAGAAGAAGAAGTCTGATAAGCGAGAGGCTAAGAGTGCAACTACTGCTTCTGAAACATCTCTTCTTGATAAACCTTCCAACCCTCCACAGAAATTCAAGTTCCCTTGCATGTTGTGCACAGGAGACCATCTTCTTCGAGACTGCCCTGGCATTCCCAAGGTGCTTGAAGCATGGTCCAACGGTCGCCCGTCGTTGCTTTTGGCTTCTGGGTGTCAAGTTGGGGGCATGTCTTTAACTAGTGTTGGTAAGGCTCCTAAGAAGCAGGGTAAGATTACCAATCCCTGTAAGTTCTGTGAAGGGCACCATGCCATTCACCTTTGGCCGTATATGGATGAAGCCAAGCGAGTTTTGGACAACTCAGCTGTTTCTACACCATGCCTCCCGGTTGGTTATAAACAGCTTTCTTTGAGTCCTCCACCATTTAATCCTACGATTGGTCAAGAGTCATCCTTGGTCAATCCCGCTCCCTCGGAAATTCAAATTCAGGAATCCATCCCCAACCAACCATTGGTCGTGGGATCGGTTGAAATGGTCTCGTCTATGGTGCACCAGGTCTTTTCCGTTGAGAGTGGACCTCACACCCCCCATGTCCTTCTGGTTTCTTCAGATTCTTCAGACGTGGAGAAAGATTCTCCCGTCCCTACACCTCGATAAGTGGCTCCTCGACCTCCCATGATGGAGGTGTTAGAGGATACTCTTCCCGACAAGTCATGGAGGATGCTCCTTCTTCTTCCGTAACACCAGGGGGAGACCATCTCAATTCAATGGTAGCCCCTCCGAGTAGTTTGGTCACTTCCTTTGACTAGAGTCGATTTACAAGATATCACCTTCCGTCTTATGTGCCTTTCGAGATCACAGTACAAGCTTTTGGTCTGGTCGTACCCAGCACCATTATAGACGAAGGCGTGTCTGTTAGTTTTCTATCCTCAACTACTTGGCAATATTTTGGCTCGCCGCCTCTTGCACCTGTTACGCAGAATCTGTTGGCATTTAACAAAAGAACAAGTCAACCATTAGGGATCCTTCCAAGGTTACCTGTTACTTTGGGAGGTAAAACCGTCCATATGAATGTGATGGTTGTTCCAGGCCCCTTGGATTTCAATCTGCTTTTGGGGCGTGATTACACCTATGTTATGGGAGCACTTTTCTCCTTCCTTTTTCGTGTGGTCTGTTTTCTGCATGAAGGACAGATCGTGACCATTGATCAGCTTTCGTTCTTTGGTCCTGATATGGCAACTAGACTGCCATCATCCCTTCCTGGTTTTTATCCACCCGTTGTATCTGCCCCACCGCAGGTCAACTATGTGGCTACCTACCCCGTGCCTATACTCAGTGATAGTGCCGTTGTGCATCAAGTGCTAGGGGCATTGGGTCCTGACTTCCAGGATGTTTTCCTTCCATCGGGAGTGGAACTCTTGGAAGCGATGACTTCTTGTTCATTATGATGAGGTCAGTCGGAGCATGGTTCTTTTCCTGTGTCAAGCTCCTTAAAAAATGAAACAAGGTATGTTGGAGCAGAGTTCCTTGTCTTGTGTCAAGCTCCTTAAAAAATGAAACAAGGTTGTCAGAGAAAATTTCCTTGTCTTGTGTCAAGCTCCTTAAACCATGAAACAAGGTGTCTTGAGGATAGTTCTTTTAATGTGTCAACCTCATTAAAACAATGAAACACATTCTTGTTCAATTCGAGTCTTTGATCAGATCTCGTAAAATCCCAGTCGAGTCTTTCTTAGATCTCGTAACTTGAACCTTCACTCCCTCCATCTGTTTACTCAGGTGCATGGACTGAAGCTTGGGGGGAATGTACCTCGAATTGAGTCACCATGCTCGGGGCATGCTTACTTTTTCAAGCATAGTTTATCTTTGTTTCAAGCTTGTGTAAAAATGAAACCAAATTCAAGCAGAGTTTTCTGATTTCAAGCTTGTGTAAAAATGAAACCATCCCCATTTTACCTCTTGTGATTGTCATTTTATCAGCCTGTTTTTGCTAGATGAGCCTTGGTTTTCTCATTCCATCATCACTATCTGCTTGGCCGATCATATGCCTTCACTTGGTTGTTTTATCCGTTCCTTAGGAACCACTGCGATGAGTGGTCTTGTTAGCCATCCTCTTGACCTTTATCTTGTTTTGAGTAGTTCCACCATTACCGGAACCAATTGCTACCCTTTGTACCACTTGTTCCTCCAGGTGGAGTCATCTTTCAGCTCTTTTCTGACTCTCTAAACATGAAAATATTTCCGAGTCGCTTGTCGTTTTGATCTCATTAAAGTGGCTGCGAAACGACATCTACCCAGTATACGTTTACCCCTTTTTCAAGCTGGGATAGATTACTTACGAAAAAGGAATACTTTAGCCGATCACGACTAGGAGGTTTTCTCAGACATAGTTTTCTACCTTTTCAGATCTGAGGAACTATTTACGAAAAGGGACCGTTGGATTTTACTTTTCTACTGTCTTTTCAAACTCTCTAAACATGAAAAGACGTTGAATTATTCCTTTGTTAGACTCGTTAAACCCTGATGACATTGGATTCAGTCGTAATGACGATATTCGAGTTCCTCCTTCCTAGGGCTCGTTAAATGTACTAGGATGGATTTGTCCAAAGGACGGACTTATATTACAAGAATATGTTATCCCCTTCAAGCTTGTCTTCAAAAATAATTGGGGTACTCGCCAAAAATGGTGGGGAAAAATGGAACCAGCATCATTGTCGTGTCGGCAGTATGTCGCTCTTGAACATGGCACTTTTATGCATTCGTGTCGGGTTGGGGACATCTCATCTCGTTTTCCACTTTCCTCCATGGGTTTGGGTGATCCTTTTGACCTCTCATCTGCTCTTTGCCTTGTCATCATGACCTCTGATCTTTTCATGTCAAATACTGCCAAAATCACTGTCATGCCGCCATATGTTCAAAAAGAAGTTGACCTCTGCAAGTTTCAACCTTCCTCTGATTCTCATCTGATCTTGATTCACAAATACATTATGTTCCTCTGTCTCGTGTCGAAGATGTGGGAAACACTATGGCCCACCTTCGATCAAGGTCACTTCCTGTCGACTTCAGCTCACTATCCAAGAAGCTGATCTAGAGACTCCCTTCTGGTACCTTGGAGCCTGCATGCCTCAATGGCAAGTTCTTCGCGTTCGACATGAGGTTTTCATCATTGGCCTCCGATCGAGTGATTCTACGGGTGTTCAACACCAGCTCACTGATTCACATGCCATAGATTGTACCTATAGTACCTTGAGGGCCATTGTCATTATTGGTGGTACCTCTCACGTCTGTTAACAGCTTTCATCATTGGCTGGTAATCAGGCGATGTTCTTGCATGTTTGACTTCAACTCACTTATTCGCATGCTCGAACTTTTACTTTGTTCAGGTCAAAATGGAGCGCAAGACCCTGGATTTTTTCTGTTGGAATCTAGGCTGTGGTTTTGTGGATTATTATGATTGGTTGCATGACTCATTCATTGGATGGCTGCGACCATACCTGAGTCTATTTAAAGATCCTCGCTGGATGGCTGCGTCCATACCTTGGATCTGGATTATTGTATACTCTGTTATGGATGGCTGCACCCATACCACATATATCATGTATTTGAGATATCAGTTGTACTTGTCTACGCAGGTTTTCCGACGGTAGTGTTTTCAGTTGGACACGTTCTCGTAAAGAATTTCACCCCTCTCTCTCTCTCGAGCCTCATGCTTTAGGGGGCATCTGTTACACAGTAATTTGTCACTGTCCCTGCAATCCCCATATCACCCATTGGAGGGTCGTTTCTATGACCAATAATCAGTGTCATGCCTTGCAAATACCATCATTGCATCCCTTTCCATCAGGACAACATTTCTTCTGTTGATCATTTCCTAAGCAGACCCCTAAAAACACTTGTTTTTGCCTTGGCGCTGGTAGCACGTTATATCTTCACGCCAATGAGGAAAATTAACACTGAGCCCGCACCAGTTGGCGCTCTGTCCCAGTTGAGCACCCGTGCCAATCTGCTTATGGAAATTTTTTTAAAAAAAGAGGCGAAGTTTCGATTACAACAACTTCGTGGATGAGTCATGAGGAGTGGTTTCGACTTAATAACTACGGCCTTCCTCCTTTGGCCTCTTGTTTCCACCTTATGGGGAACCTCCCAAGGGATAAGGCCTCCCTTCCACTATTGTAGGGATCCCAACCTCCTCCCTCTCTCCCTCTAAATATAGCCTTCTTCCATTGATGAAGGAGCCGAATAGCTTCAGAATGAATGGTTGAGTCCTCCAAGAGCCTTCATAGCCCAAAGAATGTCGCCATAGTCCTCACAGAGACATAGCTTCTCACCATTTCAACCGAGAACTATTTATGAAAAGGGACCATTGGATTTTATTTTTTCGCCTGCTTCTTTTTCAAACTCTAACACAGACTCAGTTACTTCCTGGTCGACTCACAGATCCCCGATGACACTTCCGTATTCATTCGTAATGAAGATACAGATAGCTCTTTCCAGGGCTTGTTTGATGTACTAGGATGGGAACTTTCCGATGATGCACTATATGAAAAGCATATGGTATCCCTTTCAAGCTTGTGTAAAAATAAAGAGGCCTTGGCCCTTTAAATGTAGAAGTAAATGAACCAAGATTGTCATGCTTCGCAAGATGTCGCTCTTGAACATGGCACTTGTCTGCATTCGTGTCAGGTTGGGGACATCTCATCTCATTTTTCACTTGCCTCCGTGGGTTTGGGTGATCCCTTTTGACCTCTCATCTACTCTTTGCCTCGTCATCATGACCCCTGATCTATTGATGTCAAATACTACCAAATCCACTGTCATGCCGCCGATATGTTCAAGAGAAGTTGACCTCTGCAAAAGTCTCAACCTTCCTCTGATTCTCATCTGATCCTGATTCACAAAGACATTATGTTCCTCTGTCTCGCGTCGATGATGTGGGAAACACTATGGCCCACCTTCGATCAAGGTCACTTCCTGTCGACTTCAGCTCATTATCCGGGAAGTTGATCTAGCGACTCCCTTCTGGTACCTTGGAGCCTACATGCCTCAATGGCAGTTTCTTCGCGTTCGACATGAGGTTTTCATCATTGGCCTCTGATCGAGTGATTCTACGGGTGTTTGACACCAACTCACTGATTCACATGTCGTATACTGTACCTACAGTACCTTGAGGACCATTGTAATTATTGGTGGTACCTCTCGCATCTGTTAACAACTTTCATCATTGGCTGGTAACCAGGCGATGTTCTCGCATGTTCGACTCCAGCTCACTTACTCGCATGCTTGAACTTGTACTTTTTTTGGGTCGAGATGGAGCGCAAGACCCTGGATTTTGTCTTTTGGAATCCAGGCTGCGATTTTGTGGATTATTATGATTAGTTACATGACTCATTCATTGGATGGCTACGACCATACCTGAGTCTATTTATCGATCCTTATTGGATGGCTGCGTCCATGCCTTGGATCTGAATTCTTGTATACTCTGTTATGGATGGCTGTGCCCATACCACATATATCATGTATTTGAGATATCAGTTGTACTTCTCTACGCAATTTTTCTGGCGGCGGTGTTTTCAGTTGGACACGTTCTCGTAAATCATTTCACCCCTCTCTCTCTCTCGGGCCTCATGCTTTAGGGGGCATCTGTTACACAGTAATTTGTCACCGTCCCTGCAATCCCCATCTCACCCATTGGAGGGTCATTTCTGTGACCAATAATTAGTGTCATGCCTTGCAAATACCATCATTGCATCCCTTTCCATGAGGACAACATTTCTTTTGTTGATCATTTCCTGAGCAGACCCCTAAAAACACTTGTTTTTGCCTTGGCGCTGGTAGCCCGTTATGTCTTCATGCCAATGAGGAAAATTAACACTGAGCCCACACCAGTTGGAACTTTGTCCCAGTTGAGCACCCGCGCCAATCTTCTTATGGAAAGTTTTTTAAAAAAAGAGGCGAAGTTTCGATTACAACAACTTCGTGGATGAGTCATGAGGAGTGGTTTCAACTGAATAACCACGACCTTCCTCCTTTGGCCTCTTGTTTCCACCTTATGGGAAACCTCCCAAGGGATAAGTCCTCCCTTCCACTATTGTAGGGATCCCAACCTCCTCCTCTCCTCTATAAATATAGCCTTCATCCAATGATGAAGGGGCTGAATAGCTGAAGGGCTAAATGGTTGAGTCTCCAAGAGCCTTCATAGCCTAAATAATGCTACAAGAGCCTTGATTTTCCTCATAGAGCCAAATTAGTAGCAAGGAGATTGACGATCGAAGAGAGAGGCTTGTCCCATCCCCGACGAGCTTTACCAAGATGTATTCCGCTGACGACCCGCCAAAGGAAGGTTCAGCGTCAGAGCCAGGTTGTATTTTCCTTTGTATGAATTAATGATAAGCGACTTTGGTTATGGTTCCACTCGTATTGTTCATTATGATCATGAGTTGTGTCTTCTCTGACTGATACATAATTTCATATATTGGGTTTTACGCTTGTGTTTGTCATGTTTCTTGTGTGTGCAAGTGTTCGATCGCGGCAAGCGGGAGCATTGTGATCTGCTAGAGCAAGGAAACGGAAGCATTATCTTCTCTACGAACAACAACGTTGGATTCAAGGTAAGCCTTCTTCGCCATTTGGTTTATTGCAATTAGGAACTTGCACCTTAGCGTGATACGATTGTTGCTAGACCCGATATGGGCTAGTAGGGATCGCCTCTGTCCGCAGAGGGAATTTACCTCTACAACAAAAGATGAAAGAGCATCTTTTGTAGCTACCATGTGATGTGAAGCTCTATAATATATGATCCATACATTAAGAGAAGAATGAATAGAAATTAATGTATGTGCATTCCCTCTTGCTTTAGGTGTTATTTCTCCCTACTTATTCTTGCACTCTCTATGATATAATCACCAAGGTTGTTCTATTGAATAGTTTTCACCATGACATCAATTTTATTCTCCATGCATGATGATTTTGAATGGTAATCATGGTTGCAATATCTACATTTTTATTTCCCCTTCTTTCCCTTATTTTCCATCTAGCTGGTATATTCATCTGGAGGTTTAGGATTTCCTCCCATTCTTGGATCTGTATCTTTTATTTTCCTTTATGTTTGGATTTTTGATGGGATTTCAAGTTGGCCTTACCCCTTTCATGCATAGTGAGTTCATGCGCTTTGGAAATTTCCAATGTGCTCATATTCATGAGCTTATCTTACTCATGTATCATGGACTCAATAAAAGCATCGAGTGTCGGCATCCTCTAGTTTGTGCCTATTACAACCCTATTGGGTGAAAAGTGGAGACAAATATAGCATAGTCTTGACCTAATTTTTACAATATGGAAATATTAATTTACTTTCTTGCTTGAATTTTTCAATTCTACATTCTTTCAACTAGAGTAACAAGGCTTTGAACCTTGTGAAAAAATATTCAATGTTTTTTAAACTTCTTGGATCTAATGAGTTGAGCTCATTTTCAAGGATGTGACCCTGCATCTCATCCTGATTCAAAATGAGTTTCTCCAAAGTGGTCCTAAATTGATCTCGAGTTGTGTATGATTTAACATGAAACAATTATTAAGTTGAAATTGATAAGCATGGGAGACCAAATGCCTCTTCCATGCAATTGAAATGTTTGGATTTTTGAACTACGAAATTTGATTCAATATTTGTTTCAATGGATATACAATATAAGCCTCTACTTTTGAGTCAAAGTAGAATATTTGGCTTTCGTTAGAAATAGTTATATGGCATGATAATTATAGAAGGTGGAAACTTCATTATTTCTTATATACTATGAATATGAAACAAGTTAAGATGAAAAGTTTCTCATGGCTCTTAAGAATAAGAATTCTGATCAAGAAAGGATTGATCTAGAAGATGAAGAGAATGAGGAAAATTTGGATATGCATATAACTGCTAAGTTCTTTAGATTAAATACATAGACTAATAAGTAAGAAACAAAATTAAAAGGAACAACTACAAGCCTATGAGGAGAAAGATCATGAGGAAACAATTATTTTAAAAACATAGCTTGAAGAGGACAAAAGAATAGAATACATTATCGTGAATCAAATAAAATAAAAAGAAAAGAACTATGAAGGATTAGAATACAATATTGTTTATCTAAGAAAAAATCTAGATAAAATCAAGGCTCAAATGAATCTAAATATAAGGTTTGAAAAGGGGTATGAAATCCTAGATAACTTCCTTAATAGTCATAGATCACTGAAAATTAATACACGAATTGGCTATAAATAAATTAATGAATATGTTAAACTAGAATCAAGCTCTAACACATCAAGTATAGAGAAACCCAAGAGCTATGATAATGTGCTCAAAGAACCAAGAAACCAGTCCAAAAAAATGAGGAATGAGGCCAAAAACCAATAGAAACAAACCATACCAGCCTCACAAATAACAATGGAGAAAATAGCAAAGCCTGAACCTCCTCAATCTAGAAAACAAAGAAAGTATCGAAGATCAATCCCTTCACGAATATTCTTCACACTAAGGTCCCCATATCTCTTTTACAACTATTATTTTTTATGTCATAAATTTTGTCACAAGAATATAAATTGTAGATCCTATAGAAATATCAGAAATATAAATGTTATATCTAATCATTTATTAATGTGTAGATATAAAAATTCATATGTTGGAAAGAACAATGTATTTTCTCCTCTCTTGGATAAAATTGAGTGTTATATATGCAATAACATTGGACATAAGGAAAATTAGTGTAGAAGCAAGAGGATAAGTTCTTATAATAAAGACAGGAAGAAGAATTCACTAAGGTACACAAGAAGAAGCTTAAGAATGTAGAAGAGTGTATATTTTCTCTTTATTTTCAAAATAAAGGAAACAAATGGCACGTTGATAGTTTTTTTTCAAAGCATATGATCGGAGACAAGAGAAAGTTTGTATCTATGGATGAAGATAGAAGAGGTAGTGTTATATTTGGTAATAATGCACCAGCAAGAATAATGGGTAAAGGGAAAATTTCTTTGGACAAGGTAAAGACCCAAGCTCGGAATGTATTATATGCAGATAGTCTTAAACATAAACTCTTAAGTGTTAGCCAAATGTGTGACGAAGTATATGATGTCATATTTAATTTAGATGGTTTTAAATTAAAGAAGTCAAATTCACATAAAACAATTATGAAATCAATTTGAACCTCAAGTAATGTAATGTATTGAATGGAGGCAAAGAGAATTATTGTATGGGAAAAATGGATGAGAGTTCTAGGTCATATCAACTTTGATCATCTTGTCAAGTTAGGAAAAAAAGGATATAGTACAAAATATGCCCATGATCGCAAAGCCAGAGATTACTCTTTGCACATGTCAATTTGGAAAATAAACACAAGTTCAATTCAAGGAAAAGGGACATTCAATAATGGGACCTTTCGATTTTATTCATACATATCTTTGTGGACCCATAACAATCTCCACAAGGTGAAAATAGTTCATGCTCATAGTCGATAATTATAATATAATGTCATGGTTTGGTTTACTAAAAGAGAAATATGGAGCCTTCGATAAGTTCAAGACCTTCAAAGAATAGATTGATAATGGAATGGACTTAAAGATTAAGTGCTTAAGATAAGATAAAGGAGGAGAATTCATATCCAATGAATTGAATTCTTTTGTGATATACATGGGATTAAGAGACAATTTTAAATAGAAAAAAAAAATTAGTAGAATGGTTTTGTTGAGAGAAGAAACAAGATTATTCAAGAAATGGCCAGATAAATGCTTGTTGAGTCAAAAGTATGAAATAATTTTTGTGGAGAATTAGTTCAAACAGTAGTTCATCCTCAATAAGGATCATATTAAAGTAAAAAACAACAAGAATACCTAGTAACTATGGTATAACACACTAGCTTCAATAAAACACTTCAAGGTCTTTGGAAGAAAATGTTACATTATAACAAATGAGGGCAACCTAGGAAAATTTGACTCTAGGAAAGATGAAGGAATTCTCCTTGGCTACTCCTCCAGGACAAAAGGATACAAATGCTACAACAAAGTACTTTACAAGATAGTTGAAATCATTGATGTGAGATTTGATGAGGCACCTTTTTATAGGAAATTTTGTCACATCTAATCATTGGGCCTCCTAATTGGATCAATCAACATCCTATTACCCCTTATCAACATCATTGCACAAATCCCTAAGTGTGCCTCCTTCATTTCCCAGAATTTGTGCCTGAAACCGCCTCATCTAAGCAGTTTTAGGATCAATGCTCCGTGGCCTTCCTCAAGACAGCATTCACCTACAGGTTTCTCCATTGTGGCCAGCATTGATCACATATAGGTTGATCCCATTTGCAACTGTGTTGGTTATAGAAACTCGGGAAAAAGAGAGAATTTTTGAAATATTCCTCTTCCAAAATCTTCCAGAATTTGTTATAACCATTTACCTCAGATAAAACTTTTGGATCTTATCTTAACCTTAGTTGGAGTTTCCATCCCTTAGCCTTTGATCCCATCCTCCCATTAAAGGTGGATATAAAACCTTAGATTGGTAATTGGATAATAACTCCAAAATTACCCCACTCCTCTATATATTTACAACCTTCCATATGCAAGAGGTTGGATTTTAGAGAGTGATTCTACCCTTATGCTACTAAGGTGAGAAGTATTATTCCATGCATTTAGGGTGATTGAAAGTGCATATTGTGACAAGGAAAGGACAAGATAGCTTGGAGGATCTCTTCTACAAGATCAACACCTATTTATGGTTGTAATATCCTTCCATTTATAGTAATGCAAATAATTCTTTGTTTTCCTATATGTGATGTCGTTGTTTCATATATTTCAATATCATGTGTATATATTTAATATAGTACTTAGATGATATTGCATAGATATCGTAGTTTCTTAGCTTGTGTTATCTGATTGTGCAGGTTCTAAGTTTGGAAATCGGAGCAGGAATTGCAGCATTCAATCTGAAGTAGGAGTGAAGCATGTGATGGATTCCATGTAAGCTTCATTCCATCATCTACTTACTTTAAGGAAAGCATTGGGTTCCCATTTTATCTGGTGTTCTAGGTTGGCCACCAAACCCAGGGTAGATAATTTGTTCTGCAATCATAAATCCCGTATAACAAATTAGCGACCGTACTAGGGAATGGTGTATTCCCTCGGTATTTTTCCTTGTCTATTATGTTTTATTACCTATTTGATAGACATTTGTTTCTTTGATCAATCAAGAATAGACCTAGGAAATGATTTCATTGAGATCTTTTGTAATTTTTGTGTCAAAATCTTCCATCCCTCGACCAACGCTCCCCCAGTGCCTCTGACAGAGTGTTGCACCTCACCCATACCCACTATGTATTAGTGTTTCAAAGCACTAGTGCCTCTTCTGCACCAGTGTTGGCCCCTATTTTGGTATAAAAATTTTCTCTGTTTCTAAGTCTCACTTTGATTAGTGTACTTCTAGATGACCTTCCCTGATTCTTGAGTGTCTTGTGGTCTCTCTAAAGCCTCCATTTGGTTTTCATTTGTGTTTGATTCCATTTGGTAAGAATTTATTTTTATTTTTATTTGTTCTTATCATTTGGTCACTTTCAAACTAATTTCATTTGGTCATTGATCGCTTGGATGAATTGGTTTCCTAGTCCTCGTTCTAAAAAGTGCATGTGAATCAACGATTAAACATTTGCATCTTAGTTTTCTTCATTTCAAAAATTAAGTGTGCTGAAAAGAAAAAAATTTCATTTGGTATTTAGGGTTTTGTATGTGCATTGATATAGGAACAGACACATTGAAATGGAAATTGCATCTTGCATCTTGTTTATTGCATGTTATATTTTTCATAACTGATTGTTTCTTCCCTTCCTTAGCTCAATTTTCATTGAAAGAGAAAGATTTCCATTTTCTCATGCTAGATTTTCATTTTAGGATATTCAAGTGACATTTGTAGTGAGCCCAAAAGTGAAAATTAATAAAAAATAAACAATAAAATTTATTGAATCAACCTAAGGATCATTTGCAACATTAATGCAAACACATAGAGGTCTAGGTTAGAGATGTATTCTGACATCGTTAAACATAGGATTTTTCGTTGTTTTCCAGTGTTTCATCTCGCAGGTGATATCTCGTTCCACATATGTGAGTGTATAGTACGGTGCTCCATGCACATAAAGTATAAGGCAATGCTCTCATAGAACGATTACGCATTAGACAACACTACTACGAACTGCACTCCCATGTACCACCGAGTATATTTTGGGAGTCCCCTATAGGTTGTTATCCATCCATAGGTAACCAATTTTTCTACCTTGTATACCCTGATACACCAAACACAACATTCGGGGAAATTTTTTGTCATACATTAAGTCCTTGGTTCATCAAGGTGTATATTTCAGTTCATGGTTTCTTGGTAATCCTTTATGCCTAGATTACCCTCTTTTTTATTTATTTCTTTTGTCTTAATAAAATTTATTATCCAAAGTGGAAGAAAAAAATCCCCCACCTCGTCGTTCACGTAGAATGAAAAATAATCCTCCTCTTCCACTAGAGCTTACTCTTGGTCGTCATCAAAAGCATAAGAAGATGCAAACTACCGAATTGGTAACATTGGAAACTCATTTTGGCCCTCCTTGTGATATTGCTCCACCAGAATCATTTGTCCCTTTGAGTTCTGAGCCCGAGATTACATCTACTCTTGAAGGTGACACTGACACAATTGAAACAAAATTCCCTGAAACTTTATTCCCTGAGGTTGTTGAACGTGACTTTCCTGAGTCACACACTTTGATTCATGAGGTTGTCTAACCTGAGGAACCTCAGCCATATTTACATGTTTCTTCAGTACCTTCCTCTTCTCTTCCATTATCATAGGTATAACATATCTATCTTGGACCTGACATTGAACCTCTTCCATACACACTTTTGAGTATTGAAGAGATCTTGAAAGAAGAGCATCGTCCTTCTACTCATGTTCACTGGGCAGGAATTTATTTTTATCAGACTGGTCCTCTTCCTCTTCAAACTTTGACACAAACTCCTTTACCTGATTCTTTGGGCTTACCCATGAATCTCTCATAGCAATTTTCATTGGGATCGTTAACCGTGACTAGAAATGATCCAACCTCTCAACCTGTTTCCACTATGGTCGAGACATCAATTTTTTCTTCCACATATATGTTTGTGATGTCACCAGAAAAACATTTGTATGGTCACTAGTGGCATGTTCTTCCCACCTGGCTATCAATATTTATCTGTTACCTTTTCTGGCGTGGCTTTCAGTATTTGGACCTCTCCCAAGTCATCCAATTCGGGAATATCATCTGGTACTTCTCTTAAAAGTGCCACACAGTTTGATCCTCCTCCTCCACCACTTACACCTACAACTGAGCAGCAGGTTGGGCCTTATGTTAGTGGGAAAGGTTACCTTCAACAGCCTAACTCTCCTTATGTTGGGTACCCTCTATCAAGATCGTAGTTGCCTCCATCATCTCCTCCTCATTTTTCAAGTATGCAACCTATTGTTGGCATGCCTAAAATCAGTAACCAACCTCATTATAGTCCTCCTTATCCTGGAAAGGCTTCCAGTGTTTGGAAACCTACTTTTCTCATTCAACCTGGTTCATCTTGGGATTGATTCTTGAATCCTCAGCCTGCACCATATTCTCAAATTCCTATCCATCCATCAGTGACTGAACAAGCTCAAATACATGTGAGCCAACTTTTACAGGATTTTGTTGCATCACAATATTTTCCAACGGTATTTGGTACTTCCCAATTCCCACTTACCTAGCCAGTAAAAGGTACCTCACACTCTCAACCGCTTGGAAAAGGTACTCCTCAAGTTTCGATAGGATATATTATTCATAGTATAGCATAATCCAAACCGAACCCACCTTATCATAGGAAAATGAAAACACCCATGGGGAAACACTATGGTCCATATTAAGGGATTCCTTAAGCACCTTTTGAAGGCCAACAAATCTAAACCCAATTGTTCCAACGACTTTATCATCATCCTGGGGTAGGGAAACAAGGTCACTTGTATACTGGTTATCAGAAACCTCCTTACCCTGGTACCCAGGTTCCTTATTATTAGAATCCCCTTTATCTGGGAATGCAAGTGCCTGGTGCTCAAGCTATTCCTTCATATACATGTCATCCTCCTCCAGAATTCAATCGGAAATTGCCTTTTTTGGCTACTGTCAAATTATTGTAATCAACTCGAATCACTAATGAACCCATTACTAATTTTCCATGGTGGCCGATTATTCCCACTAATTTTCCTTGTGATATCCCAAAAGTGAATGGGAATCCAAGAGAATACAATTCGACACATGTTATGACTTATCTTTTATAGTGTTCTTCGAACTCACTTAATGATGGTTCCATTAGAATTCGCCCTTTCCAACGAACACCTACAGGTACCGCAGCTAAATGGTATATTGAGCTACCTAAAGCTTCATTCCATGATTTCAGCACTTTAGCCACCACCTTCCTCACACATTTCTAGTTTCCCATTAGATACAAAAATGGAATGGAACTATTAAAAAATTTCAAACAATCAAATTCCACTCACATCTCAGATGACATCCATGAGTGGAGGCGTTGTCACGGATTGGTCAAGACTTATGTTCCCGATCAATTGTTAGCAAAATGGTTTACCAAATATCTATTGTCAACCATAACAGAAGATGTGGCTAAAGGTGGAGTCATGGCCGAAGAGAGATTTATTGCTTGTGCACAATATTTGGACCTTGTTTATACCCAATTGGGCACACTCTATGATAATATACCAAACATTATGAGACCTTAAAATATTTTTCCTCCTCCATCTCGTAAGGAATATTCTGTTGTTTATGGAACGATTGGTTCTAGCAGTTTGCATTCGATGAGTAAACCATATGGTGTTGCTCTTACCGCTTCTGATCAAAACCCTCAATCCCATCCTCATGTGGCTTTTGTGTCTGAGATAAATGTCATTCCATATGATCAGGGAAAGTCTCCACATTAACCTGAAAGTAAGAAGAAATGAAAAGGTAATAAAAATAAAGATCCCTTGTCGCAGGATTTAAAAAAAAAAAAAAACCAGTCTTTCGATGGGAAGTGAAAGCCTCATTACCCATGCTTAATTTTCAATGAGGATCACTTTACACGTGATTGTGCACATTGTGCTAAAGTGAATCAGTTCCTTAAACCTTCCGCTTCTTCTATCACGTTGACCAACCCATTTCCCAATCATGAGACCCACGTGGTTTCCTAGGACCCTTCTTCCTCTAACATGATTTTAATGCTTTCATCCTTAAAGATGAAATAATATGTTATGGTGGCCACTCAGAATAAGGACTATGTTAATGTGAATACCCCAAATGGTCAAGCTACTGATCAACCTACCAATTCACCATCACCTTCATCTGATCCTACTCCACCTCTGATTCCTACATAATTGACTATTAAACCTCTAAAGCGCATTATTCATAAGTCTACTTTCAACCCTCTTTCAAGAGCTGCCCAAAATTATAACGTAGTTGAAGACTTGGCTCCTTCTCCATCATCTATTTCAACTCTTGAGGTGTTGCAAAACTACCCCGCCCAAAAGAAGGCCTTATTGTCAGCTATCAGATGTGTAGATCCTTCAAATTCCAACCTAGCATTTTTCTCTCATGAAAACTATACCCCTCAACTTCCAACCCAATTAGCCTTTATAATCCAGGTCACCGTTCATGGTAAGAATGTTCATCATTATATTATGGATGAGGGAGCCTAGACCTAAATTATGTCCATGTCTTGATAGAAGGCGGTTGGTTCGCCTCAATTGAATCAATCGACCACCACATTGAAAGCTTTCGATGGAAGAGCATACAAGCCTTGTGGGATTTTGAATTCCTTCAAGCATAATTAGGGGGGAAAATGGTCTATATATAAGTTGAAATTATTGATGGACCTCTCGATTATAATCTTGTACTGGGACATACATAGGTTTATGCCATGGTTGTTTATGTTTTGACTTACTTCCATATAATCACCTTTCCTCATAAAGGCAGGATTGAAGCCATAGATCAACTCACTTTTTTCGCCTATGATTCTCATATTACTAGAAGTGTCCCTCTTGTAGGGGAAACCCTACACTCTTATCAGCATGTCAGAGTTGGATTGTTGAAGGGTTCATCTTTTCTAGAAGCCTTTTCGCTCCCTCCTCCTCTCCTTCCCGATATCTCATCTTCAGTTTCTTATATCAACACGATATTGTCATCTAATATCCCGAATAATCCATGGATTGATGAAACCAACGTCCAAGGTTTTGGCGACTGAATGTCTCTTAGCCCCATTGAGCTAGATTATGATTCCATATTCGAATTGTGTGGTTTATACCTTCTCTTCGATCAATTGGGTAGAACGATCACTGGATTATGGCATGCCTTCTGATCCTTTTTCTTGTGTATTCTCTACCGATGAAAACATCATGGATATCATGATGCCAGATGACAAGCCATGAGATGAACATCACCATTGTTCCTCCCTACCATATTCCATTGAGGATCATCTCAGTGATATATATTTGCCTAATTTTATCTAACCTTTTACAAATTATGTCTCTATTCATGAATTTGACTCCAAAAAGAACCTTTTGAATATCAAGGAGACGATACCTCTCGATATACCTATCAAATTAGGTGTTGGAAAAAATATATACGTTGGAGAATCTTGTTCTCCTTTTGAGATCAAGATTTATAGAGCCCTTTTTTGAGTTTCTAGATGTCTTTTCTTGGACTTATGAGGAAATGCTAGGTATCGACCCAAACATAGTAGTGTGTGAGATTAAAATGCATCCTGACACCAAACCCGTATGGAAACGGCTCTGTCTGGTCCATCCCAAGAAGGCTATCAGGATTAAGGTTGAAGTTGAAAAGCTTCTTCGGGTTGGTTTCATATACCCTAATCCTTTAACTGATTGGGTATCTAACGTCATCCCTGTCATGAAGAAACAAGGCATGATTCAAGTATGTGTCGATTATCAGGATGTGAATTGTGCTTGTCTCAAAGACAACTATCTGACCTAGTTTATTGACCAAATTTTTTATGATGCGCTAGCTGTGAGATTTATTCATTCATGGATGGATTCTTGGGTTATAATCAAATAAAAAATTCTCCCAGCGGACCGACCTAAGACTGAATTTATTTTTCCCTGGTGTACTTTTTCCTATCGCAAGCTCCCATTCGGCTTGAAGAACGTTGGGGCCACGTTTCAACGTGTGATGGATTACATTTCTCATGATACTAGACACATCATGCAACCCTACTTGGATGATCTCCTTGCTCATTTTAAACATCGGGTTGATCACCCGATGCATATTCGAGCTATTTTCCTCCATTGTATACACTATAACATTCGACTCAACCTGCACAAATTTGTGTTCTGCATTGGTCCTGGTTGACTCGTGGGTTTTTTCATTTCAAAACAAGGAATTCCTATTGATCCTATGAAAGTGCAGACAATTTTTGAATTACCTGCATCTTCTTCTCTCATTCAGTTACAAAGACTCCAAGGGAAATCAAATTTTCTCCAGAGGTTCGTCCCTAATTAAGTTGAGTTGAACAAAGGATTCACTCACTTACTGAAGAAAGGGGTACCCTTCCATTGGGATGAAACTCCTCAGAAATAATTTTATGCACTGAAATCTATTCTATACCCCACTGATTATCAGCGTGACTATTTCTTGTACCTAGCTACTTCCATTTCTACTATAGCATTGGTATTGGTCCAAAAAGACAATATCGGGACTAAACATCTCATTTATTATCTGATTCGAAACCTAAATGATATCGAGAGCATATACTCATCTATAAAAGTTGGCTTTGGCAGCCGTTCAAGCCGTCCAAAGGTTTTGCCATTACATCTTGCTTCGAAAAAATACAGTCATTTTGGATTTCAACCCTATTAAATATATATTGTCACGTCAATTGTTTGGGGGCAAGTACTCTAAGTGGATCATTATTCTCCAAGAGTTTGACCTAGATTTCATCGATTCCAAGTCGAATAAATCCCTAGTTTTCGTTGAGCTTATGTGCAACCTTCCTTCCCCTAATTCTAAATCTACATCTGAAGATTCTATCCATGACAATTCCTTGTTTTTGATATCATCATCTGACCCATGGTATGGATATTTTCAGAGCTATCTCTATACCCAGACTTTTTGGCCCAATACCTCTCACTCTGAGTAGTGACGTATTCGATACCAATCCTAAACGTACATCACTATCAGTGACACCCTTTACCGTTGTGGTATTGATATGATTTTACAGAGGTTACTCACCCTTGAGGAAGCCGATAAATTCCTTAATGAATTCCATTTAGGGGCATGTGGTGGAAATCTATCTGGGTACATTACCGCGCAAAATATGTTAGGAGTTGGTGACTTTTGCCCCACTATCTTTTGTGATTTCATCTTCATCATTCAGATGTTCCATGCGCGCCAGATCTACGATCGTAAGATCAGTTCTCCACTTGCTCCATTGCATCCCGTTGTCAATGTTGGTAATTTTGCAAAATTGGGCATTGACTTTATGACATGTAACCCTCACTCAGCCAGGGGACAGGGTTATATTATTGTCCCTATTGACTACTTTGCTAAGTGGGTTGAGGTGATTCCTACATATAACAACACTAGAGAAACGACTGCATAATTTTTCTTCAATCACATTATTTCTAGGTTTGGTGTACTGCAAGCGACATTTATGGATCACAGAAAGCATTTCCGGAATCATATGATGACCAAACTAGCTGCTAAGTTGGGAATTTTGCATGAAAATTACACTCCATACTATCCACATGCTAATGGACAAGTTGAGGTTGTTAAAAAATTTATTAAGACTATGCTTCAACATATGGTAGGGGTCCATAAATCAGACTAGCACTTACTTCTTTGCGCTTCCTTGTGGTCATACCGAACTTCAATTAGGACTCCTACTAGATTCACACCCTTTCAGTTGGTTTATGGTTTGGAAGTGATCCTCCCCATCGAATGTGAAATTCCATCTTTGAAACTAGATGTAGAAATTATTTTTTCCACCTTCGTAGAGGAGGAGTGTTGAGATTGCAACAATATGATGAGCTTAGTGGAAAGAAGTCGCCTTCACTAAGTGGGCCCGCGGGCTATTTTTGGCACAAAGTCTATTTTTAGACATGTGGATCATATTCTATGAGTTGCAGGATGCTATTTGTGGATGGTTTGTCAAGTTGGAAAAATAGATGGACTTCTACTTTTAGACATATTTGGCGGAATCTATTTTTAGATTTCCAGTCTAAAAATAGATATGTCAAATATTATTAGCTCTTAATAATATTTGGACTATAAACATTATCTTATTCTCTTGGAGCACTTCAGTTAAGTGCACAGATGTGGCATAGGAGCCGACAGAAGGAATTACGCTATTCCTAAGGGTTAAGTGGAGCTATTGCATGGATACTTAAGTTAGAACTCATGTGAGAGAGTTTGGTGGAGTTGATTGAGGAAGTTAATGGAGTTGTGTTCGCTTTAACTAAGCTAAACATAGCTGAGCTAGTTGTATATATCTAACCGATTGATACACTAGTGAGAGTGGTGAATTAATTAATAATTAATTCACTAATTATAAACTCATTAATCAACTAAAGAATACATCATTTAACTTCGAAGTATGGATAGTTTCTATGAGACCAAAGAAGAGATAGTGAAAGATCGTTGTGACTTTCGTACAAGACTATACTCTGGATGATTTGCAACAACCAAAGGATTGGAGATGCCAATGAGGACTGCGCAAGACAAGACAAAATGGTTCAAGTTATTTATGAGCCATTCTTCAGCATTGATTGCGCAAGAGAGGCAAAGCACGTGCGTAGATTGGAGCATGTGTTTTGTATGATCTGAGCTTGTGTAGTGTGTAACAATTGGAGATTGTACTGAGAGCTTGTGAGGAGTTTGTACAATGATTGTTACATGATCTCTATCATTATAATATACATATAGTTGGGGGTTTTCAGCTTTAATCTTTCCCATAAATACGGTGTTTATATGTGTGATTGTTTATGGTTTTAATGTGCGCATGCAATTGTTTATATTTCCGAAATTAATGATCAATGGTAGAAGAGATTATGTATTGTGCATGAAGTTAAAATAGTGTGTGATCAGGAGAATCTCGGTGGATAACATATCAGTTATTCAAATTTCTACAAGGATCATATTTTAATTCTGACTCATTTGGATGAAACTCGACGTGATGATGCTTTAGCCAATGAAGCTTATAAAAAACGTGTCAAGGTGCAATATGACAAAAGTGTGAAGCCTTGATTCTTCTCAAAAGGAGACCTGGTTCTCTTATTTGACCAAGAGGACGATAATTTAGGTCTAGAAAAGTTCCAACCTATGTATAATAGATTATTGTCACAAGTCCTTGCAAAAGGGGCCTATCAGTTAGTATACTTTGATGGAGTTCCACTGCCGCAGACTAGGAATGGGTTTTACCTCAAAAAATCTTATGCTTGATCTCATGTGTAGTACATTATGTACATATTGTCTATAGGTGAGTTGAGTTTGTTTAAAGTGTGTCTTTTCATAGTTTCCCATGTTTTCTGTTGATCCTATTTACAGTTGGTTTGCAGATGTTGACATCTCTCAAACCATATATTGGTTATGTTGTTGTTGCTAGTCATAGTACTTAGAACTTATCTTCCGCGGCATGGGCTATCTTTGCTCCAAATGGTGAGCTAGTGAGTATGCAAGGTATTTGCATTGGTCGCTCTAATAACAACATCCTTGAGCATAGCACGGTGTTTGAGCTACTATCTGATGTTATTTCACATGGTATCTGTCATTTAGTCATTAGACTCAACTCACAATTCATAGTACTAAAAATTTATTACGTCTCTTCAGTTAGAAATCCTTCCATCCTTCGCATGGTTTTGAGAGTCTGTCTTCTAGAAAGGAATTTTGATTTCATACAATATGAACATATTTCTAGAAATATAAACATAATATTAGATGCTCTAGCTAATCATGTTGTAGATAGACATTTGCAACGAATTTAAATAAGTTTCATTTCACATCACATCATATTGAAAGCATAATAGGAACTAGGAAACACTGAACAAATGTACACACACACACAAATATATATATATATATATATATATATATATATATATATATATATATATATATATATATATAGTTTGGTTTTACAAAAAATTGTGCCCGAGATACATATGGCTACATCTTCCATATGAAAAACTACATGCAAATATCTAAGTAGACTAATCAATGGTGCTCATGATAAAATGACACTACACGAGCCATCTTGCACAGTAATCGACCAATATGGCTAGGCACTCCAATAGTGTGTCATTGAAGTTGCATGTGAACCTGATAAACCATGGTCTCATCAATCCTATGTGTCAATCCCTCCATGTGGCACTACACCTTTGATAAGATATCAGCTACCTCAAGATCTCATAGCGCATCTCGTCCTACTACAGCGGTCTGTACTGGTACCACTGCCTTGTCATGCAACTTTCCTCTTGCATGAGGGAGATATGAAGCACCCAATGGTCTAACCATTCCAATATCTACATGAAACATCAATAGTTTAGTCTCAAAAACATCAAAAAAATTGTAAAACTTTAAAAAAATTAATGGTCTAAATATTTTTACCTGAAGCATCCCATAGCTCACCCTCAGGGAGCACAAGCTCAGGATCATCACGAAAATCCATCCCTACATAAGGATAATCATTAATCATGATGAACTGTTTATGCAGCCATCCAGAGAAGGCTAGTGAGAAACTGATCGCCGACGAACCTGCATGTCGAGCCATATGATCTATCCACCTCCTCATCAGTGGGGCTTGCGTATAACCTGTTGAGGCTGAAGAATTGGCACCTGCTCTAGAGAAAAAGAGACTAATATTGAACCATCTCCAAAGTTCTTTAACTTCCCGTCTTTCTCTTTAGTCATTTTTTCATTCATATTGACCAAGATTCCCTCACTCCAGTTGAACATTGTTGGCTCTACGCATTCTACCCCATACTACATGAATGATCTACTCCCTACATGGAGTTTCAAGCTACCTGTCAATCTCGCAATGATAAACAGGATTGTTCTCCAAGATAACTGGGTCACATATTTGAGATTTATATTTCCATCCCTAGTCAGTTGGGCTCGAGGTCTACAATAGGTAGTGATATAATCTTTCGTGGTCTCCCCACCACTTATCCCACCTAGGAGAGAGATGGGGGCACCCCTCTTAGATAAACATTTCAGAAAGTATATATATTCTACCTTTGTCTTGAGCATATGTTCCCCAAACTTGAATGCTTGCAACTGAACATCCCATGAACGAACGAGATATTTCAAAAATTCCATTTGTTGCCTCATACCAAGAAGCCAGAAGAATTTTAACAATCCATAGTTTTTTAGTCCCTGGATAGTGGCAGTATCATTTGTTGCAGTTAAATCATGTTCTTCATATTCTCTTTCTCTCCAAATTAATGTCATTTTTTGCTAATGAACACTTGAAACATCAACAAAGGATTCATTAGGCTCCTTTTCATGCAAAAAATCTAACAAAATTTGAGGGAAAATTGATAAACAACTTAGAATTTTTGCCCCAATGCACCCAATAGTGCATGAAATATCACTGCACCTCTTCCAATAGTCATAATATGCCTAGGTGTAACGCATATTTCTACACAAGGGGGGTGTTTTGTCTTAGGGCATGTTTTTGGAACCCCGAGGCCCTCAAAACCTTAAAAAATTGGTATGGAATCACAAAAATGGACCATCAAAACAAAGATAAGGCTTTTAGCTACTACCTAGAGGTGATGGTAGTTGAAATGATCATTGGATTGGCCGCAATAAACTGTAGAATATCAAGGTAAAAAGTGCTCCAAAACTCTCATTGTTGAAGGTATTATCACTCCACCAAATTCCCAAGGCTGAGGAAGGAATCCCAACAGAGGTAACCAAAAACCAAGATTTTGACTTGATAGCTTTCCCTATCAAGATGAAGTGGGCTCTCTCCAAAAGGGTCACAGTTAGGAGGTCTGGAGAAAATAGGTTTTTAGGCTAGGTATAGAGTGCAAGGGGTTGTTTTGATTTGGTTTTGGTTGGGTAAATCAGTAGATAATGAAATAGGTCAAGGAGAACTAGGTCAGGGCTAAAGAGTGAGGGTTGTAGGGATGAATGGGGCAAGGTAGGTATAATGCCAATCACTTCAGGTAAATGGTTATGGAATGGTTTAGAAAATTTAAGGAGGCTAAGAGATGCATAAGAGATGTATTTCTCTCAGACAGAAGATATGAAACAAAATATGATCAGTTACCCAAAACAGAGCATGGCTAGCATGTATTTTGAATTTCACACTTATAAATATCATAATCATAGACATGAAAAGGAAATGAATAATACATTCACACATACGTCACTGAAGAAGAAAAAATGAAAGACATTTAATACCACATGTATCCCATAAATATAGTTGCAACTCCTCTTGTATTAATGGCTAAAACTGAGTACAAAGTCTCCTTGATCAACTAACAAAAATGAAACTGATTCCAACTTCCAACTACTATTACATTGAATTTATGCAATTTATAGACCAATTTACAAAATCTGAGGCAAACTCAGATCCATAATTATTTCAAACAACAAAGCTTTTTTCCTAACCTCTAGGAACATAAAATTGTTTATTTGTTTAAAATAAATTGAATTACTTGCCCAAGTCTTCAAATTCATGATTTGGAGGCATTTGGAGAAACCTCCCTTGTGGATCTGCATCTTGAGAACAGGGATAAATGTTAATAATTTATTTTATTATGTTGATCGTTGAGTTGAATCGACCCTTTTTTCCTTTGTTGCATTGTTGCTAATGTGTTGATGTAGTGGGTCAGTTTAGGATGTGGACCACAATTTGCTGATATGCTGGCAGATGAGCTGAAATTTGTGCTGGCACTTGACCTTTGTGTTTTTTTGTCACCCGAAATCCTTTTGTGTTGTGATTAACCCTTTTTCTAAACAAAACCGTGAAAAACGCATTATACCAGATCTGAAATCCTTTAGATTTCAGTTCCAAACTTTATCGCATTCATAGCACTATCACATATTGCATATTGAACAGTTTACAACATAAAAATGAATATGTGGTGTGATTTGAAAAGGGAAGCGACATGGAGGGCAGCTGACATGGAGGGTAAGTGGGACCGGACCGCAGTGCATATCGCAATTCGTAGCTTTTAGTTATAAGCACAGAGGATGTAAACTTTAAAAATTGCAAAGTGCGACGCGTGGGGAAGGAGGTGAATGACTTGAGAGGGAAGAAGTGGGACTGGATCGCAGGTGCACATCGCAACTTTTATGTTTTAATTATAAGCTGCAGGGTTAACTCTTAAAATTTGCAAAGTGCGGGGAAGAGGGACCCATTGGAAATTGGCGGAGTGTTATGAATTGGAGGAAGGTTTTAAGTGGTAAGTGTTATGAATTTTATATGATATAACAATGTATTTCAATGGTTGTGTAATGGGGACGGAGCTGTTCAGGTGGGGCGAACCTACTGCATCGCAAATTAAAATAAATATGTTGCGGCCGCTCACAAAGGTAAAGCAAATGCGATGCGATATCGCAAATCGGCGATCGCATTATTTAAGGTTTAGCTCGAATGCAAAACACGTAAAAATTGCGAAATGTGATGAGGGCCCCACTTTAATCGCGATCGAGGAATGAAAAGAAATGAAATGGTAAAGAAGGCAGGGTAAAGCGGAAAGGAGGAAAAAAGGTAAGGTAACGTATATTTCAATGGAAAATGAAATGGAAGGGAAGCATGGCAGTGAATGGGTCCCACTTCATATCGCATCGGTGATTTATAAGTTTAGTGCTAAGAACATCGTAGTTAATTGTTATGATTTGCGATGGGCGATATGCGATGAAGGTAAGGGGTCCTACCAATGGTTTAAGCGACCTTTTGTTATATATATGATATGAAATATATATAACGGTAAGTTTATATAACATGGTTGTTAGATGGGTGCCGGAGCTTATAACATAAAGTCCAAAAATTTATAATAAATGGGTTTATAAAGCAATAAGCCCCGAAAGGTTATATATGTGGGTTTTGGGGGTTAAATGGGATTTTAAATGGAATTCAAAGTGCTAAACTATGGGTTTGAAATATAGTTTAGGCTATATAGTAAATGAATTTTGGGTTTTAGTAATAAATTGGATAATTTAGCAAATGAGATGAAATGTTTGGATATTGGGGAAAAGGTGAAAATAGTAAAAAACGAAGCGAGGTAAATGATAATGATGGAGATGAGGTGAAAACATAGCAAAATAAGGTGGGGTGGGTGGGATGCAAATACCAGTGCTAACAGAAGGTAAATATGAAATGGTAAAAATGAATAGTCATTTTGATTATCTATGGCCATTTATTGCATTATTTTATTCATATTTAATTTTTTGACCTAGATATGCTTCGTTTTTACTATGAGACAAGTATGTTTAATCCTTTTTGTGATTTTTTCAGTAGGTCGACAACTGTTAACAGTGTTTTATTATGCTTTAAACAGGTTATTTTGACCGAGTATACTTTTATCTCTTTTTCAGGATCTATAAACCTATGAAAAAGGAACCCCTTGGAATCATCTTTCAACTCTTTTTAGACTCCAAAAATATGAAAATATTTCCAAGCACATTTCTTTTCAAAATCGTTAAAGTAAATGAAAAGATGTCTACTTAGTATAAGTTTAACCCTTTTTCTGAACTGAGATAGACATGGTTAAGAGGTTCTCTTGAGTATTTTTTTCTACCTTTTTAGACACGAGAGACTATCTACGAAAACGAACATGTGGAGTTTTCTTTTCCACCTCTTTTTCAAACCCTCTAAACATGAAAAATATGTTTATTTATACCTTCGTTGGACTCATTCAAAAATCAAATAGTGATGGACTTGTCGAACATGGCAAGGGCGAACCACTCCTTCTTAGGATTCGTCAAATGTAATTGGAGGGATTCATCCGAAGGGTGAAATTACAAATCAAGCATATGTTGTCCTCCTCAAGCTTGTTAAAAAATAAAGAGGTATTGACCAGTATGTTGGGGAAATTGGGAAAACATGGTATTTCATTCGCTAATGGCATTGAGTTTATCTTGGACACGAAACTCTTCCATTTCATCTCTATGGTTGTTGGGTTGGGTAATATGATTTATTTCAATTCATCATACCTTTTCAGAGCCTCTATTTTTGTTTTCGGTAAATGTCGCTAACTCCATTCACTGTTGTTTGTGTGTTCAAGAGAGGTCATGTAGTTGATTTTTTTAGTAATACTCTTAAGCCTTCATTCCATGTTTTCCTTTTCCTAATCCAGTTTTGTATCATCCTCATTATGTCTCAATCATGATACCTATTTCCTGTCATTGATGGGGGATACATCAAGGCCCTCCTGCGATGAGTGGCTTCCTTTCGACATCGGCACATTATCCAAGAATTTTACTTACCCTTTATTACCTTGGTGCTTTCATACATCAATGGCAAGTTTCCTCGCTCTTTGTGACAAGTTTACATCATTTTACTTTGATCGAAAGACTCGGTGTGGTTTTCGACATCAACTCATTTACTCACACCATACGGATTGTATTGTATTACCTTTAGAGCCCCTAAAATCATCGGTGGTTTCTCTCATGTTTTTTAACGGCTTAAATCATTGGCTGGTAATCAGATGGTGTCTATCACGTTTGACCTTAGCTCATTAATTCACATGGATAGACTCATACATTGATTGGTCGTGTGAACGAGATAGAAGACCTCAGATCTATTTTCATCCATCTGGGTTGCAATTTCAAGATGTATACATAGATCACAATGTATGATGGCCATGATCATATAGACATTCATTCAGTCATGGGTCCATCAGTTGCATCTATGGACGTGTCTTTTGATCATTGTACATGTTATGTTAGCTTATGTGTTCATTATGGGTATGCCTCCATCAGAAAAAATATGTGATGATAAAATTTTATTGTCACAGATTAAGCTTGGTAGTTGTTCTTGATCCCGACTTGTCACAAGGTAAAGCACTTGAGTCATCATTCATCATTCTAATTTTGTGCTTTAGGGGACAATCTGTTATATGTCATTTTGTCACATACAGTCATAAGTCATCCTAATGGGATCAATCAACATCATATTCCCCCTTATCAACATCTGATCCAGGTGGATATTCATAGCCACCTGCCTATTCCACTTGGACCCCCACCATTGTTTCTTTCATTTTTTCAGTTTCAGCACAGTTTACTATTTTTAGCATTTTTTCGGGTCCTGAATTTCCGGAGCCATTTTGAGGCAGTAAACGACATTTTTTGGTAAAATCGGGAGAAACATGGAAGTTCCTTTGATGTTGGTCACTCAAAAGTTGTATTCCTCGGATAGATCTTTCTAACGAGGTATTTAGTGCATCAAACAAAGATCATATGCCAATGTTACATCCGTGGGAAGTTGATGTACCAATTTACCCAAAATGAGCCCATAGTTTTGGCGCTTCATCTCCTAGCGTTAGGTTTTTGGATGTTTATGGTTTTCAATTATTTCTCAATAATAAATAGGCCTTTGAACCTCATTTTAACACAATTCAGAGGTCGGTAGCCGCCACATATCTTCTTAGATATAAGTTACCACCGCCCTAGCTGGTTTATTTTCATTATCTCTATAATCATATTTCAGTCATTTGTTAGTATTGAAATGAATTTTTATTTTCGCTACATAGTTGTGTTTATGGTTATATGTGTATTATGTTTTGTTCTTGCATAAATCTGGATCAAAGGTATCAGAGGGGTCTACTCTCTCTTTTTTTTTCATTGCATGTCCCCAATGAGGTCAGGGTATAAGGAGTGATAGCTCGATCTGGTTGAACCATTGCAATATCAACCTCGCAAAACCCGATGACCTCCCATGGCAGAAGAAAATAAAGACGAGGGAGTAGGAGATCCTATCAAATTATTTCTTAAGGAGACCCTCAAGAAACAAAGGAACACGATGATGGAAGTACCACAATTTTTTAAACAGATACATTCAGGAGTAAATGTAGTTACTCGACATTACCTCATTTGGCACAACATATCGCTATGTCACCAAGATCGAGCATAAATTTAAGTAGAAAAAGCGAGACTTTGGATCCACGAATCCAAAGCCAGGGAAATGCGCCCCTGAATTGTAGAACAAGGGGAAAATCCAAAGCGGGGTGACTCAGAACAACACCACAAATCCAAAGAAGGACATGGGGAAGTGATGTGAATTTCATAACAGCCCCACTCACAACACAAACGGGTGTTGGGCCAAACAGTCGCTGATGGCCGAAATGAAGGCACCCGAATTAGATGCATGTTCTGATCCTGAGTCAGAACCAGACAAGGGAGATGACAAAGGGAAGAAAATCATTGATGCGGAACCTAGTTCCACCGTTTCCACCACCAAGCTCTAGAGGGAGGAGCCAGCGGATCTAGAGGAGGGGGAGAACCTCTTCCATTCACAGATGTGGGTGAAGGGTTCTCCACTACAATTCCTTGTTGATAGCAAAAGCCAAAAGAACCTCATTTCAGCAGAGGTTGTGAAGCATTTTTGCCTACCAACCACAGCACACCCGCAGCTATATACCATTGGGTGGCTTCACCAAGGAATAGATCTTCGCATCTGCCAACAGTGTCGCCTTCCATACAACATCAAGCCATTCACGGATGAGGTATTGTGTGATGTTTCTCCTCTTGATGTGTTTGAAGTATTATAGGGCCAACCAGACTTGTTGAAGTCACATGTTGTGTATGATTCTAGGCCTCGTTCTGTTGTTATTACTTCGGGAAATAAATTGTACAGGATACCGGAGATAGTATCGCCTCCTACCATCTCTTTGACTACTACAAAACAATGCAGTAAGATTATCTCCCAAGCCAGGAAATTTATTTTCATTAAAATTTACCCACAATGAAAGAAGAATATTGTGACCATAGCCTCGAAATAGAGCTCCCTGCATGGCAGCAGCAAATGGACAAAGTCGATGAGGAATAAAATAACTTTTTCTCCTCGCCCACAGAGGTTCCTCTACACTATCAGGTCAAGCACTCCATTGATCTGACCCTAGGTGAGCCACTGCCTGATGTTAACATACCTCATGCGACCACACAGACAGAATCCATACATGTATTGTCTGAGGTTGATAAAGAAACTAAATTTATTGAACACGTCCAACAGGTCCACGACATCTTGGACAAATATGATGCCAAGTACAAGCAGCGCCATGATCACCATCGGGTGCCACACAACTTCTAGGTGGGCAAAAAAATTTGGCTAAATTTACAAAAGGAGCGTCACGTTGGACCCCACCGCAAGCTTTTCCAGCTCTGATATGGGCCATACACCATCACCAAGGTAAGTGGCTCATCGGGGACCAAGTTCGGCAGAATTTTCCTCATCTCATGGAGGAACTCAATGCAATAGGTACCATTGCTTCCTAAGGGGGGAGGAATGATCCAGGTGGATATTGGTGGCCACCCGCCTATTCCACTTTGTTGAAAATTCAACAAGAAATGTGTGTCTAATTTAATTTTCCTTTAATTAAATTCGACAATAAAATATAATATTATCTCATAATCACTTGTAATAGTCAATTGAGTGTGATAAACTCATTTATCTCATGAATTTTGAGTTGAGGGTGGTTGGTGAGGCATGTTGATTGATTCTATTATTTATGGAATTCAAATTGCAATTAGTGCATTAGTTTAATGCATGAGAAATCAGTTAACTCAATTAATTGAGTTAAAGTCAGTTGAACTAGTTGTAGTTGTTTGTTGCACTAGTGAGAGATCAAGTTAATTAAATCATATTTAATTCACATGCAGTGATCTAACATGCAACTGATGATTTACTATTAATAGTTGTATGCATGTCAGTTCCAGTGGAGACCCAGTTGAGACAAAGGTTAAAGGGATGTTAACTATTAGTTGTATCATTAGTAGGTTGCTCACATGCAGCCAGACATCCATTGGATTTCCCATGATTCTTGAACAGTTTTGGAACACTGAAATTCCTAAAAAATAGGGATTTCATTCCACATGAATTGCATAAGAAAGGCAAGCTAATTAGAGGCAAGAAATTGGCTAAGTGTTGGTTGATTTTTTCTGGGTTGGTGTGAGACAGTTGTGAGAGTGCAGGAGACTCTTGTGAGAAGAGTGCATTGTAATTGTTTCATGATTCCATGGTGAATATATAATAGATGATAGAGGGGGTTTGAGGAGCAAGCTTTCCCCGAGAAAATATATGTGTTGTGGTTTGATTTGCTTCTTTCTTTACTTGTTTTGATTGGCAATCATGTTTGTTTTCCACAATTGATTTGTAGAAGGATTCACTATCTAGATTTAGTACATTGCTTGATCAGATTGAATCCATTGATATACATATGTTTGTATAATTTATACATGGTATCAGAGTGCAGGAAATCACTATAGTGGAGAAGAAATTGAGTTTGTGACTGAATAGAATTCGAATTTGCAAAAGTATTCTTGGTGCGAAAGGCGGATCAAGATCGAAATGGATTTCAGTGGCTTGAGATTGGAGTATGCACTCAGGGGAAGTTCCAATTACATTGTGTGGAAATATAGGATGGAGACAGTACAGGAGGACAATGGGTTGAAATAATTCATTGATAATGACATTCCAAAACCCGCTGCATCAGATGCCGCAAATCTTGATGTTTGGCAAAAGAAGGGTGCAAAGGCGAGGAGGATCTTACTAGAGGGAGTACGAGACCACATTGTCTCAAGTTTCCATGGAAAGGAGACACCATATGAAATGTGGAAAGATTTGACAGATATGTTTCAGAGTAGCAATGATCATATAAAATTGGCACTGAAGGACAAGCTCAGGAAAATTAAAATGGAGAAAGGCGACACTATTCTAGAAAAGTTAACAAAGTTTTTCCAATGTCGGGATGAGTTTGGGAGCATCATAATTATTGTCGCGGGTAATGACTTGGTGAGCCTAGCTCTTCTAGGACTTCCCAAGAGTTGGCATAGTTATCAGGACTCCGTAAATGGGAGGGAGAAGCTGCCAAATTGGGAATGACTTTGGTCGGATTTGGTGCAAGAAGAATTCAAGCGAAATACAAGGGATGGATCTTCTTCTAAGATAGATTTTGAAGAAATTTGTGCGTTGGCTGCTAATACGAAGAAGGGGAAAGGAAAGAAATGATATTCTAAATCTGAGTCAGGTAAATAAGGAAATAAGTGCGACATGTCCCGAGTGAAGTGTTTTCACTGTCACGAGCATGGAAATTATCCCACTAATTGTCCACAAAAGAAGAAAAAAAAAGAAGGCTTCAGGATCTGCAACTGGTGAGGCTTTGGCCTCACAATTTGAGCTTGACTTCTTGCTCGTTGCATGCATGGTTTCAAGTGCAATGTGATCAGTGTGGTACTTGGATAGTGGTGCATCTTTCCACATGATGGGAGACAAAGAAATTTTCAGTAGCTTGGAGGATAAGGACATCCAGATGCATATCGAAATGGGTGATGACAGGCGGTACAGTGATATCGGGATTGGTACACTTATCTTCCAGAGACAATCAGGTAAACCCTTCTTATTAAAATATGTAATGCATGTACCAGGCTTGAAGAAAAATTTAGTTTCAGTCACAATATTGGAGGATAGAAGTTATGATGTGGTTTTCAATGAAGGGAAACCTTTCCTTCGACACAAAGCCACAGGAAAAGCCAAGAATATTGGGATTGATGTGAATAATATCTATAAACTTGATGTAGATGGGTGTGTAGCATTGATGGGTAAGGTATACAAAGTTGTGAGCCAGGATGAGGGTGAGTTATGGCAGAGGAGATTGGACCATCTACACCATGGAGCCTTGAAGGTCATGCAGCAGATTTCTACGGGTCTTCCCAAGGGTACTCTTGCACAGTTAGACACATGCAAGGGATGTACTATGGGAAAGTATGCAAAGGTCAATTTTCATGGAAGGATAACCGAGCTTCGTAAATCCTTAAGAGAGTTCACTCAGACGTGTGTGGACCATTCTCTACAGCTTCGATAGCAAAGCATAGGTACTATGTGATCTTTGTTGATTATTTTTCTAGAAAGTGTTGGATCTACTTCATGCAGAAGAAAGATTAGACGTTCTCAAAATTTCTTGAGTTCAAAGCACTGGTGGAGAAAGATACGGGGAATCATGTGAAGGCTCTTAGGAGTGACAATGGTGGTTAGTACATCTCCAATGAATTCAAGAACTTCTGTAGCAAACAAGGAATTAGTAGAGAGTTGATTGCGCCTCATAACCCACAATAGAATGGGGTTGCAAAAAGAAAAAAACAGAACAATTGTGGGTGCAACACAAGCGATGTTGCATGATCAGGGCGTACCATTACATCTATGGGGGAAGGCATGCAACACAACGATATTTGTGCAAAACCGTAGTCCTCATCAGATACTTGGCATGAGTACACCAGAGGAGGCTTTGTCTGGTAAGAAACTCGATGTTTCATATTTTAAAATTTTTGGCTCATCTGTTTATGTGCATGTGACCAAAGATGCCAGGTAGAAGCTTGAACCAACATCTGAGATTGGGATATTTTTTGGATACACTGATACTCCCCACAACTATAGCGTGTGTTTTCCAAACAGCAGGATGACTATTGTGAGGTGGGATATAAAATTTGATGAGGAGAAAGCCATCTGATTGTCCCTTGAGAGGGAGCTGGATTTGCATGCATATGAGGAACTCTTGGTTCCAAAGAATGAACCTCAATATGTGGAGCAGCCACATGTGGAGGATCATGGAGTGGTAGAAAACACTAATGCAGAGCCATCCACTAGAAATGGTAGAAGGCGCACCATGGAAGCTGATAGATTGAGACTTGATGCGGCAGAGCATTTAGGAGAACCTAATTCAATGCGCAGATAGAAATAGTCTCCAGACAGGTTTACTGGATACATGGCTCTTATGAGCAAGTGCATTGTGAAAAAACCATCTTCCTTTGAGGAAGCAATGCAACAACAAATTTGGGTTGACGCTATGGCTGATGAGTATGACTCCATTGTCAAGAACAGTGCATGGCAAGTTGTCCCAAGACCAATCAGAAAATCAGTGGTTGTATCTAGATGGATCTATAAGGTGAAGCAGGTAGCATATGGGAGTTTTGAGAAGGAAAAGGCTAGATTTGTAGCCCGGGGGTTCTCACAAGTAGAGGGGATTGACTATGAGAATACTTTCGCACCAGTTACGAGATACTCATCGATTAGATCTATCCTTGCACTCTCAGCGCAGATGGGGTGGAATATACGTCAGATGGAAGTGAAAATTGTATTTCTCAATGGATTTATTGAGGAAGAAGTGTACATAAAGCGTCCAGAAGGTTTCGATATCTTCAATAGTGATTCGCATGTGTGTCGACTCAAGAGAGCATTGTATGGGCTGAAGCAAGCACCTCGTGCTTGGTACACTCTGATTGACAGCTATTTCACCGGGTTGGGCTTCACCAAAAAAGAAGTGGATGTGAACCTGTACCAGATTTGGGTTTATGGTAAGCTCTTATTTATTGTACTTTATGTTGATGATCTAATTTTGACAGGTGATGAGCAGTTGATAACTTCTTGCAAGGAGGATCTTGCAACGGAGTTCGAAATGAAGGAAATTGGACTCCTTCACTATTTCCTTGGTTTGGAAATATGGCAGTGGGATGGTGAGCTATTTTTTTCTCAAGGAAAGTATGGCAAAGAGATTCTGAGTAAGTTTCACATGGAGAGTTGTAAACTCATGAAGACTCCTCTTCCAGGAAATTGGAGGAAAGAGGATGATATTTCAGGAGAAGTAGTGGACGTTACTGTCTACAGGAATATAGTGGGTTCATTGGTATACTTGTTGAACACCAAACCAAACATTTTCTACGTAGTTAACCAGCTGATTCAAGCTATGGTTAAGCTGACCAAGCTCTTTTGGAAGGTGGGGAAGCATGTCTTGAGATATCTCAGGGGTGCTACAGAGTATGGATTATGGTACAAACGGACAGAGGGAGTGAAGCTTCAAGTCTTCACGGATGCAAATTGGGCAGGTAGTCCATTAGATAGAAAGAGCACATCAGGAGGGATCTTCAGCATAGGATCGACAGCAGTTTCTTGGCACATCAGGAAGCAGCGATTTGTGGCACTCAGTTCAGCCGAGGTGGAGTACATGGCAGCAAGTCAAGTTGTTTGTGAGGCCATCTAGATGAGAAAGATCCTGGTTGGTTTGTTTGGTTCTTAGATGGATTCGACAGTGATACATTGTGATAACCAGAGTTGCATTAAACTCTCGGTTAATCCGATATTCCATGATAGTTCCAAGCACATAGACATCTGGTACCACCATCTCAGAGATTGTGTTTAGAGGCACATTATGTTACTTCGGTACATTCCCATGGAAGATTAGGATGCAGATATTTTAATGAAGGCACTCGCCAGGAGAAAATTCAAATACCATAGAGGCAGGATCGGGGTGGTAGATAATCCCTTTCTTGTTGAGAGGGAGTGTTAAAAAGTCAACACGAAATGTGTGTCTAGTTTAATTTTCCCTTAATTAAATTGGACAATAAAATGTAATCTTATCTCATAATCTGTTAAGTCCCTATATTAATAGGATAGCCCCTTATTATGTTAGTGTAGCCCCCCTTATTGTTATCATTGTACCCCTGTAACCCCCATATTGTTATTATTGTGCCCTTAAATTATTATTGTTAGGTCGGCTAGGATTACATTGTGGCCCACTAGGATTACATTATGGCCCCATGGACTCCTATATATAGAAAGGAGGTTTTGTAAATTGTATCATCCAAGAATTGTTCATTCATGTAATGTATTGGAGGTTGCCCCCTCGAAGTGGCTTATTTATAAGGCGTTGATATCTCATTTCTTCTATTTTTGGAGTTGGTTACACAACATTTGGTATCAAAGGAGGCTAAGTTGGATGGTTTGAAGGATCAAATAATAGCAAATATGGATGATAAATTAATGGAAGATCACATCGAGCATCAACAACAAGTTCTCCAACTCTCAAAGGATAACCCAACTTTGGTGCAGAATCTAATCAAACAACAAGAAGATCAACATCACATCGAAAGAATTTATGAAGCAGTCATAGAAACAATAACTCGACAAGTACGATCAATTTCAGAGTATCTCAACAAGTGGAAGAACTTTTTTATAATCGCATGGGAGGATGAGAATTTTATACAGAAGCATCAAGAAATAATCAAGAGTTGAGGACAACACTTGTTTGAAGGAGAGGGGCATGTTAAGTCCCTATATTAATAGGATAGCCCCTTATTATGTTAGTGTAGCCCCCCTTATTGTTATCATTGTACCCATGTAACCCCCATATTGTTATTATTGTGCCCTTAAATTATTATTGTTAGGTCGGCTAGGATTACATTGTGGCCCACTAGGATTACATTATGGCCCCATGGACTCCTATATATAGAAAGGAGGTTTTGTAAATTGTATCATCCAAGAATTGTTCATTCATGTAATGTATTGGAGGTCGCCCCCTCGAAGTGGCTTATTTATAAGGCGTTGATATCTCATTTCTTCTATTTTTGGAGTTGGTTACACAACATAATCACTTGTAATAGTTAACTGAGTGTGATAAACTCAGTTAGCTCATGAATTTAGAGTTGAGGGTGGTTGGTGAGGCATGCAGAGTGATTCTATTAGTTATGGAGTTCGAATTGCAGTTAGTGCATTAGTTTAATGCATGAGAAATCAGTTAATTCAATTAATTGAGTTAAAGTCAGTTGAACTAGTTGTAACTATTTGTTACACTAGTGAGAGATCAAATGAATTAAATCAGATTTAATTCACATGCAGTGATCTTCCATGCAACTGATGATTTACTATTAATAGCTACATGCATGTCAGTTCCGATGGAGACCCAGTTGGGATAAAGGTTATAGGGATGTTAACTATTAGTTGCATCATTATTAGGTTGCCCGCATGCAGCCAGACATCCATTGGATTTCCCATGATGCTTGCACATTTTTGGAAAGATAAAATTCCTAAATAATAGGGATTTCATTCCACATGAATTGTGCAAGCAAAGTAGGCTTATTAGAAGTAGGAAATTGGCTAAGTGTTGGTCGATTTTGTCTGGGTCAATGTGAGACAGTTGTGAGAGTGCAGGAGACTCTTGTGAGAAGAGTCCTTGTAATTTTTTCATGATTCCATGGTGAATATACAATAGAAGATAGAGGGGTTTTAAGAACCAAGCCTTCCCCAGGAAAATATTTGTATTGTGGTTTGATTTTCTTCTTTCTTTACTTGTTGTGATTGGCAATCGTGTTTATTTTCCGCAATTGATTTGTAGAAGGATTTAGTATCTAGATTTAGTACATTTATTGATCGGATTGAATCCATTGATATAAATATTTTTGTATAATTTCTACACACTTGGACCCCCACCATTGTTTCTTTCAGTTTTTCAGTTTCAGCACAGTTTACTATTTTTAGCATTTTTTTGGGACCTGAACTTCAGGAGTAGTCTTGAGGCCCTAAAAGACATCTTTTCGGAAAATCCGGAGCAACATGGAACTTTATTTTGATTTTTCTTACTCAAAAATTGTATTCCTCGGATTTATATTTTTAACGAGGTATTGAGCGCGTCAAACAGAGATCATATGCCAAAGTTACATCCCTGAGAAGTTGATGTACCAATTTACCCAAACGAGGCCCATATTTTTGGCGCTTCATCTCCTAGGGTTAGGTTTTTGAATGTTTAGGGTTTTCCATTGTTTCTCAATAATTAATAGGCCTTTGAGATTCATTTCAACATATTTTAGAGGCTGGTAGCCACCAAATCTCTTCTTAGAGATAAGCTACCAATGCCCTAGCTAGTTTGTTTCCATTATTGAGTTGTTGAATTCAAATCTCAAGCGAGAAATGAAGTTTTATTTCTCCTACATTGTTGTGTTTATGGTTATATGTGTATTATGTTTCGTTCCTACATAATCTAGATCAGTGGTATCAAAGTGGTCTACTCTTTCTCTGTTTTTCTTTGCATGTCCCAACGAGGTCAAGGTATAAGGAGTTAGGGCTCGATTTTATTGAACCCTTGCAAGATGAGCCTCGCAAACACTAACGACCTCCCATGGCAGAAGAAAAGAAATAAGAGGGAGTATGAGATCAAATTAAATTATTGCTTAAGGAGGCCCTCGAGAAACAAATTAACTCTTCCCAGATCCTTCAATAGTTGCCCACCGACGGCACATATGCATCCAGCGGGCACTTTGGAGGCACCACCCCTTTCAAGGTACAGGTCAACTTCGACATTCATCTATTTGAAGGCCACATAGATGAATACGTCATAGATAATTTGTTGAATTTTCTCTAATGGTACTTCTCTGTCCATGATTTCTCTGACCGAGAAAAGATTACTTTTGCACGCCTCAAATTCGCCCCCCATGTTAAATATTGGTGGGAAACCTATTGTGGGATAAAGGATGGGAGGGAACCCTCTCTGTTCTTGGCCGCACCCACTTAGAATTTGTTTTGAGACAGCATCAAGGAACAATATTACCCTATGGTGAGATATGAGGACAATTACATCCAATGGACCACGTTGCGGCAACAAAGGGATCAAGATGTGCACAAGTTGACAAATTTTTTCCATACCCTATGCACAAATTTGGGTATTAAATATTCAGAGAGACATTTGGTGCTCAAGTACCGTAGTTGTTTTCATAGATACATTGAGGAGGAAATTTAGTTCCTCGACAGTACCTCTCTTACAATGACATATCTCTGTGCCACCAAGATCGAGCAAAAATTTAAGCAGAAGAAGCGAGACTTTGGATCCGCGAATTCGAAGCCAGGGAAAGGCACCCCCGAATCACATAACAAGGAGAAAATCCAAAGTGGGGTGACTCAGAACATCATTATAAATCAAAATAAGGACACGGGGAAGTGGCATGAATTTCATAACAACCCCACTCACAGCACAATCTAGTGTTGAGCCAAACAGTCATTGGTGGCCGAACAAAAGGCACTCAAATCAGATGCATCGTATGATCCTCAGTCAAAACCAAACAAGGGCGATTACAAAGGGAAGAAAATAATTGATACGAAACCCAGTGCCACCGTATCCACCACCAAGCTCCAGAGGGAGGAGCCTGAGGATCAAGAGGATGGGGAGCGCCTCTTCCATTCGCAGATGTGGGTGAAGGGTTCTCCACTACAATTCCTTGTCGATAGCGAAAGCCAAAATAACCTCATTTCAGCATAGTTCTCGAAGTGTCTCGGCCTACTGACCACATCACACCTATAGTCGTATACCATTGGGTGGATTCACCAAGGAAGAGGTCTCCACATCCTTCAACAGTGTCGCCTTCCGTACAACATCAAACCATTCACGGATGAGTGATTGTGTGATATTGCTCATCTTGATGTGTCTGATGTATTATTGGGCCAACCATACTTGTGGAAGCAACATGTTGTGTATGATTCTAGGCCTCATTTTTTTGTTATTACTTTGGGAAATAAATTGTATAGGATACCGAAGGTAATACCGCCTCTTGCCATCTCTTTGACTAGTGCAAAACAACGTAGTAAGATTATTTCCCAAACCAGGAAATTTATTTTCATTACAATTCACCCAAAAGGAAAGAATAATATTATGGCCACAGCCTTGAAACAGGGCTCCCCTACATGGCAGCAGCAGATGGAAAAATTAGAGGAGGAATACAAGGACATTTTCTCCTCACCCACAGAGGTTCCTCTACACTGCCAGGTCAAGAACTCTATTGATCTTACCCCAATCACGCCACTGCTTGATGTTACAATACCTCATGCGACCACACAGACAGAATCCACACATATATTGTCTAAGGTTAATAAAGAAACCAAATTTATTGAATGCATCTGACACGTATGCTAGCAGCTACACGACATCTTGGACAAATCTGATGCCAAGTACAAGCAGCGCTATGATCAGCATCAGATGCCACACACCTTCTAGGTGGGTGACAAAGTGTGGCTACATTTGTAGAAGTATCACCTCTCTAGACACCACCGCAAGCTTCACTCACTCCGATATGGGCCATACAACATCAACAAGGCAAGTGGCTCATCGAAGACCAATTTCAGCAGAATTTTCCTCATTTCATGTAGGAACTCAACACAATGGGGACCATTACTTCCTAAGGGGGGAGGAATGATCCAGGTGGATATTGGTAGCCACCCGCCTATTCCACTTAGACTCCCACCATTTTTTCTTTCAATTTTTTAGTTTCAACACAGTTTACTATTCTTAGCATTTTTTCAGGTCCTGAACTTCCGGAGTCGTTTTGAGGCCCTAAACGATGTTTTTTGGGATAATCAGGAGTAAAAATAGACTTCTTTTGATTTTTCTCACTCAAAAGTTGTATTCCTTGGATATATATTTCTAACAAGGTATGGAGCGCATCAAACGGAGATCATATGCCAAAGTTACATCCCCGGGAAGTTGATGTACCAATTTACACCAAACAGGGCCCATATTTTTGGCACTTCATCTCCTAGGGTTAGGATTTTGGATGTTTATGGTTTTCCATTGTTTCTCAATAATAAATAGGCCTTTGAGCCTCATTAAAACATAGTTTAAAGGCTGGTAGACACCACATCTCTTCTCAGAGATAAGCTACCAGCGCCCTAGTTAGTTTATTTCCATTTTGTCTGTAAGCATATTTTAGCCATTTGTTAATAATGAAATGAAGATTTATTTCCGCTACATCATTGTATATATGGTTATATGTGTATTATGTTGTGTTCTTGGATACATCTGGATTAGTGCTATCAGAGTGGTCTGCTCTTTCTCTATTTTTCCTTGCATGTCCCCAACGAGGTCATGGTATAAGAATTTAGGGCTCGATCTGGTTGAACCCTTGCAAGATCATCCTCGCAAACCCCAACGACCTTCCATGGCGGAAGAAAAGAAAGAAGAGGGAGAAGGATATCCTATCAAATTATAGCTCTAGGAGGCCCTCGAGAAACAAGGGAACCTCATGATGGATAAATTTTCCCAGATCCTTCACTGGTTGCCCACCGACGTCGCATATGCATCCAATAGCCACTCTGGAGGCACCACTGCTTTCAAGGTACAGGTCAAATTCGACATTCTTGTATTTGAAGGCTAGATAGATGAAGACATCGTAGATAGATGGTTGAATTTGTTGGAAGGGTACTTCTTGGTCCATGATTTCTTCGACCGAAAAAATATTACTTTTGTACTCTGTTTTCACTCCCCCTGTTTCCCAAGGCTGAGAATGGAACTGAAGGAGGTAACCTCAAACCAACCTTTAGGTCAGGTAGCTAGCCCTACCAAAACCAGAGAGGGCTCTCTCAATGTCACTTTAAATCCAATGAGATGATTGGATATCTAATGATCTTGGATTAGTTATGATGCTCAGTATATTAGGGTTTTGTTTGTTTTGAGTTTTTCTAGATAAGAATTACAGTCAAGGAACTAGGTCTAGGGTTTAGGTCTGATTTCAAAGGTTAAGTTGAAAAAATAAGGATGATACTAGGTAGGTAAACTCAGGAACATACTTAATTTGTCATATTCTATAGGGTTTGAAAGAGAAGGAGTCAGAATGAGCATTTAAATGAATTCATTCATCAGAAGAGCAGACACATCCATGAAAATCCTATAAAACAGAGAATTATGTTCATAAACTCATAATATTAACATACAAAATAATACATGTGATGGAAATGTAACATAAAATTTATCTTGATGAAGTAACAGAGAAGAAACAATGCTCAACAGCATACCACTGGAATCTCAAGATCATAGTTGAAACATCTTTTATTTCACTCAAAAAGAGTTTGTACAATCGCTCCACTACAAATAACAATTACCCAAGCTCTAAAATGACTTAAGGTGGACTACATACAAAAAATAGAGTTCATGACACCTCATTGGGTCGAAATATTATCCAAAACACATCATAAATGTACTGTATGAATCATTGTCTAGAATCTAGGGAAGTTATAAACCACTTCCTCAAATTTAGCTAATAATTAGGAGTTCATGTCTCTTAGATTAATTACACCATTCCTTAAAGCGGAGAGGAAAAAAAAACTCTCCCATCAAAAATAAAGCTCATGGGATAGCTAAAGCTCAAATTTGGGAGTTTTTCTGGCTTGACAAAAATCCAAGGGAATCCAATGACAAAAGCGTCGCACCTCTAGCAAAAGCATTGTGCCACTTTGGAGCTTATTTTGAATGACTTTTAAGTGCATATTTGCAAATCTTAGAGTTAGGCTAGGTAGCCATGTGTGTCTTCTTTACATCGCACCCTAAAAACTAAGAAAATATTGAATGGGAGGCCTTCAAAAACTCATTCTCCCAAACTCACTACTGAAGCGCCACGCAGAGGTAAAAAAGGTTGCATAAGCATGAAAAAAGTGATGTTTTTGCAATTTTCTTCAAAATGGGAGGGTGAAATGTTGACATGATGTCATATATGTGATGTATAGGTGAAAAGGCATCCATCCATGTAGAGTTTTTTCCATTTAAGTGCTTTTAGAAAAAGCATCGCGACGCTTCTGCAATGACCCAATTTCCATATGTTTGAAAAAATCACCAAAAATGCAAAAAATGCTCAAAATCCTCCAAAATTTGTTTCATGGTATCCTGAGATGATGGGCTAAACATCTAAGGAGGCCTCAGAAATAAGGTCCAAGTTATCCTTCTCCTTAAGCTTCATTTGTATTTCATGAATATTTTTCCTCAAGTTTTTCACCCTCACCTTGGCGATTTGATTCCTTGTGAAATAGTGCCTCGCCATATGCCTCTAGAGATTGTTATCTATTTTTTCCTTCTTCAACAGCTTCTCAAGATGAATTTTTACCCTATCAAACCACATCTCTTTATCTTTTTCAATTTCGGAAGCTATCAAATCATCAAAAGTGATCTGAGCTGATGGTGGAGATGGCTCTCTTTCTTGCTCTTTTTGTTTAGTTAACCCTCTTGTTCTTGGCCTCCTAGGATTTTCTTCAACCTACGTGTCTTCTAGCTGCTCAACAGCCACCACTTCTTTTCTTTTTTCCTTATCTGCCTCAATACTAGCCTTTAGTTTGCACTGGAGGAAATTTAGCTGCATATTCTCTTATTGTAGGAAGTTAATCAAGAAGTTTGCCTTTGATAGGTTGTCCCTCAACTCTACTATCTCTGCATCTTTTTCCATTATGATATCCTCAATTGTCTTGTCCTTTACCTGCTCTTCCATGTAAATATCGATGGGCACTTGTTCTTCATGCTAATGCAATGGTGACTCATCCTCATGCATGAGTGGCTCACTATCATGAGTAGGTGGATGATATATTGCTTGTCTTTGTTTAGTTGTGGTATCAAGTGAAATTACTCCTTTTATGGTCTTCGAAGCAAAAACCATCATCTTTCCTTTCTCATAGGTTTGAGTGATCTCAACCCTAGGTGCCTCTGATATATCTACTTGCCTGCGTGAAGATCCAACCTCCTTTTACTGTGCTAGCGCTAATGGTGTGCTATGGATGATGGATGGGCTAGTAGTAGGCGTTGATGCAACTTTCTCCATGAAATTTTCCCAAGACATGTTGATTAATGAAAGATGAATCAAAACAATAATCTTAACAATGCCATAATGGAATAAACTGGGGTGATGATCTTTACCTTTGCTCTGTACCTTTTAAGTCATCTTGACCAAACTTCTGAACAAATAATTGGGCGAATTAAGTGGCTGAGTAGCAGTGAAGTGCATCAATAACCTGACATCATACTAGTACAGCCTTGAAAATATTCCTTCACATGTAAAATATTTCATAATTAACTTCATCAAAGGGGAAAATTTATCAATTAAATTCCAGAAATGGAAGATATGTTGAGGAGTATCTTTTCAATGAGGTTTCAAGAACATTTTGCAGTTTTCAAGGTCCAATTCCATCCCTTTAAACCAGATTTATCCATGGTTCGGGATACATGTTGCTAAACCAATGACATCTGTTGATATGGTGAAATCAATGCCTGTTATGAAAACCTTGTCTATTCTGAAGCTAGTTTCAAAAAGGCTTGTCAATTGAGCATGATAGCCCACCTCCTTGATCCTCTCAGGAAACCTCAAACAACCAATGTTTTCAAAACATCTCTTGGAAAAAGGATAGGCATTGATTTCTTGCAAACTAGATGGATCAAACCTGGAATGGTGGCCTCCCTTATGAATCTTCTTTTCTTCCTCCATGGTGTTTATCAATAAGATCAAACCATACCTAGATGAAATGGGTAGGGAAGATGGAGATTTTGGAAAACAAGGGATAGTGATAGGGTGGTTTTAGGGGCAGAAATGGGATGGAAGGAAGCTTGGGAAAAATCCCTAAAAAATTAGAGAAGTAAGTTCATGAGTTGACAAAATACTGCAAGTGAAATTTCTGGAAATGCGAATGATAAAGTTGTCCAAAAGGTCAAAACATGGGAATTTCCCAGTTTTCTTGCAAAAATGTAGTGAAAAATAGGGTCCTAATGAAATTGACGGAAAGGAGGGTTTTGAGTGATAGAATATGTTAGGGTATGGTGTATGAATTTTTTATTTAGGTTTTAGATGGTTAGATTAGGGTTTTATCAGCTGAAACAAGCAAAAGATGGAAAACACCAAAAACGTAGTGATGATGACCTAATGAAGGAAACCACTCATTTGTTGATTAATTTTCATGAGAGAGGTCGGAATTGTGTCCACTTACTGTTAAGGAGCTTTATGAACCTTTATGTGGTAGTTTTGAAGCTTTGATATCTGATTTGGAGCCCAAATACCAAAATCATAGCGCATGCGAAAAATGTAGCACAGCACCTCCAGAAGCATAGCAGGAGAAATTTGGCACAAATTTCTTGTTTTTTCTTCAACCCTTGGCAGTTTTGGTGTATGATGGTGAGAAGAGAGGAGATCTATCGAACATCAAAGGACAAAATGAGTTGAAGAAGTCTCTTTTCCCTTTTATAACATCATTAAATTTATTTTTTGTCTTCTAGTGAAATCACAAACTTTTTTGAAGAAATTTCTCTTTTTTGAGAAATTTTAATGAGGAAACACACTTTATTTGATGAAATACAAAGTGAATTTATTTATTTCCCTATCTTTTCTTACTACATTTGTGAATGGATTTTATGGTGAAAATGAGACATTTTATTCACTTTCTTTCATGACATAATTGACTCTTATGGTGGTGAAACAAATGAGACCTAGACTCTGACCTAGATGAGGGTGTGATGAATGAACTCAAACCTTAGATGACTGATGTATGACATGACCTATGAAATTATGATGATGAGGATTAATGGAGTGAAGGGATTTTCATTTCAAACCTAGAAACATTCAGTGAAAAAAAAATATTTGAAAAATGAAATTTTGACCTAGGAACACTACTAAGTAAACATGAAAGAGTACATTTTATCACTGAACATTTGGACACTATCACACTCCTCAAAGTCGCCCCCGTGTCAAATACTGGTGGGAAACCTATTGTGAGAAAAATTACGGGAGGGAACCCTCTCTGTTCTCGGCTGCACCCTCTTAGAATTCATTCTGAGACGGCATCAAGGAATAATATTACCCTGTGGGGAGCTATAAACAATTACATCCAATGGACCATGCTGCGGTAGCAAAGGGATCAAGATGTGCACAAGCTGAAGAATTTTTTCCATACCCTATGCACAAATTTGGGTATTAAAGATTCATAGAGACATTTGGTTCTCAAGTACTGCAGTTGTTTTCACAAAAACATTCAGGAGGAAATGGAGTTCCTCGACATTACCTCGCTTTGCATGGCATATCACTATATCGCCAAGATCGAGCAAAAATTTAAGTAGAAGAAGCGAGACTTTGGATCCGTGAATCCGCAGCTAGGGAAAGGCGCCCCTGAACCATGAAACAAGGGGAAAATCCAAAGCAGGGCGACTCAGAACAACACCACAAATCCAAAGAAGGACACGGGGAAGTGGTGTGAATTTCATAATAGCCCCACTCACAGCACAAACGAGTGTTGAGCCAAACAGTCGTTGGTGGCAAAACTCAAGGCACCTGAATCATATGCATGTTCTAATCCTGATTCAAAACCAAACAAGGGCAATGACAAAGGGAAGAAAATAATTGATGCGGAACCCAGTGCCACCGTTGCCACCACCAAGCTACAAAGGGAGGAGCCCGAGGATCTAGAGGAGAGGGAGCGCCTCTTCCATTCATAGACGTGGGTGAAGGGTTCTCCTTTAAAATTCCTTGTCAATAGTAGAAGCCAAAAGAAGCTCATTTCATTAGAGGTCATGAAGCGGCTTGGAATACCGACCACCGCACACCCATATTCATATACCATGGGGTGGCTTCACCAAGGAAGAGATCTCAGTGTCTGCCAGTAGTGTCACCTTTCATACAGCATCAAGCCATTCACGGATGAGGTACTGTGTGATGTTGCTCCTCTTTATGTGTCTGATATATTATTGGGCCAACCATACTTTTGGAAGCGATATGTTGTGTATGATTATAGGCCTCATTATGTTGTTATTTCTTTGGGAAATAAATTGTACAGGATACCGGAGGTAGTACCGCCTCCTACCATCTCTTTGACTACTTGATGAGCTCCATCATTAGACATATTTGGAGGGGTTAATAGTCACCTTTTTTCGTTCTTAGATCTCTTTTTCTTGTATTTTTATTATTATTTGGGTTTGTGATGCTAGTATAAGTGGTGATTAAGGCTAACATACTCTGAGTGCCTAATATAAGGTTGAGTGCAAAAAATCATGATTTATTAAGCATTTTTGTAAAGATTTTATCACAAACACTTGGAGGAGACATCAAGGAGAAATCATAGGAGGATTTTCCACCCTCAAAGGCAGCTGAAGGATCCCAAATATTCTCTCCAGCAATTCAAATTCCACAAGCAGCTGAAGTATCCTCAAGGATTCTCTCCGGCAATTCAAATTCCAAGAGGCAGCCAAGCAACTGAAGACAAAGGGCACTCAATCTATGTTTACTTGGAGTCAAAGTGGACTCAATCACCATTTTCAAGGGAGTTTTCGGTAGCTTCCCTGTAGAATAAATAGATCAGAGCTAGAGCTAGGAGGAGTTATTCTATCCTAGTCTCGATTCCATTCAGAATTATTGTTGTGAACTATTGAAGTTTTTTGTTTTATTTAGGGGTCGAAACTTTCAGAGATGTATGAAGTTATTCATTTATGAAATGAGAAGAGTGATTTCATTTGATTGATTTAAGTTCATCGGGCTAGGCTCGTCGGTTGGGGCCCAATCCATGTGCCTCAGCTTCTCTGCTATTACTATCTTTTCCTTTCTGTCATTTAGTTAGTTTTGCTTCTACCATTTAAGTTCGATCTGCTTCTGATAAGTTTCATTGCTATTTATTTTTTATGTTGTTGTTGTTTTAATTGCTTATGCATAGTAAAATAGAGGAAAAATTCTAAAAATATGGTCAAGGATCACCCCCCTCATCTCTATCAATAGATTTCAGAGCAGGGCAGACCTTCCCACAGGCCAAAATAGCTTTTGTTCAAGTTCAGGGAAGAATTTGTAGTTACCAACTCCAAGCCTTTCTTTCATTGTTTTATCACACATTTATGTTTGTTTCCCGTGCATGAATCCACAGGTGTGCTTCACCTCTTAGCACTGTTCTTGCGCCTCCATTCCCCTCCTTTCCTTCTCACCTTATCACTGCACTTACCTTTTTTTTTTAACGCACTTAAGCCCTTCAACCTTATTCCTTTGTTTCCTCCGTTCACGGCTACCTACCCTTTTTATGCAAAACACGTGAAAAACCATTCCAAACCACCCAAAATTGGACCTCCGCCTTTGCCCCTCGAGACTCCCATCATTATACATTACAGTCGCACTTTTTGGCTCTTACCTTTTCCCTTGAAGACTTACCGCTCTACTTCGCCGATTTCCTTCGATCTATCGGTCACCGTCGTCGCACCGTTTTTAACGCAAAACGCTTGAAAAACCTTTCAAACTCGACCTCTGCCTTTTATCCTCGGTTCTCCCGCCATCATAAATCGCAATCGCACTTCGCAAATTTCCCCTTTTTCTTTCGAGACTATTTTTAGTAGTTTTTCGGGTCCTCAACTTTCAGAGCCGTCTTGAGGCCCTAAACAATTTTTTTTGGGAAAAACAAGAGAAACATGGAAGTTCCTTCGATGTTGGTCACTCAAAATTTGTAGTCCTTGGGTAGATATTTCTAACGAGGTAATGAGCGCGTCAAACGGAGATCATATGCCAAATTTACATCCCCGGGAAGTTGATGTATCAATTTACCCAAACAGGGCCCATAGTTTTGGCACTTCATATCCTACGGTTAGGTTTTTGGATGTTTAGGGTTTTCCATTATTTCTCAATAGTAAACAGGCCTTTGATCCTCATTGTAACACAGTTCATAGGTTGGTAGCCGCCACATATCTTCTCAGAGAGAAGCTACCAGCGCCCTAGCTAGGTTATTTCCATTCTATCTGTAAGCATATTTCAATCATTTTGTTATTAATGAAATGAAGTTTTATTTCTGCTACATCTTTTTGTTTATGGTTATATGTGTATTATGTTTTGTTCCTGCATAAATCCAGATCAGTTGTATTAGAACAGTATGCTCTTTCTCTGTTTTTCTTTGCATGTCCCCAACGAGGTCAGGGTATAAGGAGTTAGGGCTCGATTTGGTTGAACCGTCGCAAGATCAGCCTCACAAACCCTAATGACCTCCCATGGCAAAAGAAAATAAATAAGAGGGAGCAGGAAATCTTATCAAATTATTGCTCGAGGAGGCCCTTGAGAAACAAAGGAACGGGATGATGGATAACTTTTCCCAGATCCTTCAATGGTTGCCCACCGACGGCGCATATGCATCCAACAGCCACTCTAGAGGTGCCACTCCTTTCAAGGTATGATTCGACTTTGACATTCATGTATTTGAAGGCCAGATAGATGCAGATGTCATAGATATATTCTTGAATTTTCTGTAAGGGTACTTCTCGGTCCATGATTTCTCCAACCGAGAAAATATTAATTTTGCACTCCTCAAAACCTTCCCCCATGTCAATTACTAGGTGGAAACCTACTGTGAGCAAAAGGGCGCGACAAAACCCTCTTTATTCTCTGCCGCACCCACTTGGAATTCATTCCAAGTCGGCATTAAAGAACAATATTACCTTGTGGGGAGGTATGAGAACAAGTACATCCAATGGAATAGACTGCAGCAACAAAGGGATCAAGATGTGCACGAGGTGACGAATTTTTTCCATACCGTACGCACAAAGTTGGGTATTAAATATTCAGAGAGAAATTTGATGCTCAAGTACCGTAGTTTTTTGCACAAATACATTCAGGAGGAAATGGAGTTTCTCGACATTACCTCGCTTGGCACGACATATCATTATGCCACCAAGATCGATCAGAAATTTAAGATGAAGAAGCGAGAATTTGGATCCACAAATTCGAAGCCAGAGAAAGGTGCTCTCGAACAGTAGAAAAAGGGAATAGCCAAAGCGGGGAGACTCATAACAATACTAAAAATCCGAAGAAGGACACGAGGAAGTGGTGTGAATTTCATAACATCCCCACTCACAGCACAAACGAGTGTTGGGTCAAACAGTCGTTGGTGGTCGAACTAATGGCACCTGAATCATATGCATGTTCTGATCCTGAGTCAAAACCAGACAAGGGTGATGAAAAAGGGAAGCAAATAATTGATGCAGAACCCAGTGCCACCATTGCCGCTACCAAGTTCCAGAGGGAGGAGCCCAAGGATCTAGAGAAGGGGGAATTCCTCTTCCATTCGCAGATGTGGGTGAAGGGTTCTCCACTACAATTCCTTGTCGATAGAGGAAGCCAAAAGAACCTCATTTCCGCAAAGGTTGTGAAGCGGCTCGGCCTACTAACCACAGCACACCCACAGTCGTATACCATTTTGTGGCTTCACCAAGGAAGATATCTCCGCATCCGCCAGCAGTGCCGCCTTTTGTACAGCGTCAAGCCATTCACGGATGAGGTACTGTGTGATGTTGCTCCTCTTGATGTGTCTGATGTATTATTGCGCCAACCATACTTGTGGACGTGAAAAAGTGTGTATGATTCTAGGCCTCGTTCTATTGCTATTACTTTGGGAAATAAATTGTACAGGATACCGGAGGTAGTACTGCCTCCTGCCATCTCTTTGACTACTGCAAAAAAAACATAGTAATATTACTTCCCAAACTAGGAAATTTATTTTCATTACAATTTTCCCACAAGGCAAGAAGAATATTGTGGCCACAGCCTCGAAACAGGGCTCTCCTGCACAGAAGCAGCAGATGGAAAAATTCGAGGAGGAATACAAGGACATTTTCTCCTTGCCAACAAAGGTTCTTCTAAACTGTCAGGTCAAGCATTATATTGATCTGACCCTAGGCATGCCACTGCCTGATGTTACCATACCTCATGCAACCACACAGACAGAATCCACACATGTACTTTCTGAACTTGATAAAGCAACCAAATTTATTGAATGCATCCAGCACATCCGCTAGTAGGTCCACGACATCTTGGAAAAATATGATGTCAAGTACAAGTAGTGCCATGATCAGCATCGGGTGCCACACGACTATCACGTGTGCGACAAAGTGTGGCTACATTTGCAAAAGGAGCACCTCGTTGGAACCCACCGCAAGCTTCGCCCGCTCTAATATGGGCCATACACCATCACCAAGGCAAGTGGCTCACTGGGGACCAAGTTCAACAGAATTTTCCTCATTTCATGGAGGAACTCAAGGCAATGGGGACCTAAGAGGGGAGGAATGATCTAGGTGGATATTCGTGGCCACCTACCTATTCCACTTGGACCCCCACCATTGTTTCTTTTAGTTTTTCAGTTTCAGCAAAGTTTACTATTTTTAGCAGTTTTTCAGGTCCTGAACTTCCGAATTCATTTTGAGTCCCTAAATGACCTTTTTTAGGAAAATCAGGAACAGCATGGAAGTTCCTTCATTGTTTCTCACTCGAAATTTGTAGTCCTCGGATTGATATTTCTAATTAGGTATTGAGCACGTGAAATGGAGACCATATGCCAAAGTTACATCCCTGGGAAGTTGATGTACCAATTTATCCAAACGGGACCCATAGTTTTGGCACTTCATCTCCTAGGGTTAGGTTTTTGCATGTTTAGGGTTTTCCATTATTTGTCAATAATAAATATTCCTTTTATTCTCATTGTAACATATTTTAGAGGCTGGTATCCGCCACATATCTTCTCATAGATAAGCTACCAACGCCCTAGCTAGTTTATTTCCTTTATGTCTGTAAGCATATTTCAATCATTTGTTATTAATGAAATGAAGTTTTATTTCTTCTACCTCATTGTGTTTAGGGTTATATGTGTACTTTTTTGTGTTCCTACATTAATCTAGATCAATGGTATCAAAGTGTTCTGATCTTTCTCTATTTTTCTTTGCATGTCCCAAATAAGGTCAAGGTATAAGGAGTTAGGGCTCGATCTACTTGAACCCTTGCAAGATCAGCCTCGCAAACCCCGATGACCTCCCATTGCAAAGAAAGAAAGAAGAGGGAGCAGGATATCCTATCAAATTATTGCTCGAGGAGGCCCTCAAGAAACAAAGGAACGCAATGATGGATAAATTTTCCCAAATCCTTCAATGGATGCCCACAGGCGGCGCATATTCATCCAGCATCCACTCTGGAGGCACCACATCTTTCAACGTACAGGTCAAATTTGACATTCCTATATTTAAAGGCTAGATAGATGAAAATTTCATAGATATATGGTTGAATTTTCTGGAAGGGTACATATAGGTCCATGATTTCTCCGACCGAGAAAATATTACTTTTTCACTCCTCAAAACCGCCCCCCATGTCAAAGACTAGTGGGAAACCTACTGTGAGAAAAAGGACATGAGGGAACCCTCTCTGTTCTGGACTGCACTCACTTTTAATTCCTTCCGATACGGCATCAAGAATCAATATTACCCTATGGGGAGAAATTAGGACAAGTAAATCCATTGGACCACGTTGCGGAAGTAAAGGGATCAAGATGTGCACGAGCTGACGAAATTGTTCCATACCTTACGCAAAAAGTTGGGTATTAAAGATTCAGAGAGACTTTTGGTGCTCAAGTACCGCAGTTGTTTTCACATATAAATTTAGGAGGAAAAATATTTCCTTGACATTACCTCGCTTGGCATGGAACATCGTTATGCCGCCAGGATTGAGCAGAAATTGAAGCAGAAGAAGTGAGACTTTAGATCCGCGAATATGAAGCCAGGGAAAGGTGCCCCCGAATCGCAGAACAAGGGGCAAATCCAAAGCAGGGTGAATTATAAAAACACAACAAATACAAATAAGGACATGGGGAAGTGGTTTGAATTTCATAATAGCCCCACTCACAGCACAAACGAGTGTCGAGCCAAACAGTCACTAGTGGTCGAACTAAAGGAACCCGAATTAGATACATGTTATGATCCTAAGTCATAACCAGACAAGGGCGATGACAAAGGGAAGAAAATCATTGATGCAGAACTCAGAGCCACTATTTCCACCACCAAGCTCCATAGGGGGGAGCCCAAGGATCTATAAGAGGGGGAGTGCCTCTTCCATTCACAGATGTGGGTGAAGGGTTATCCACTACAATTCCTTGTCGATAGCGGAAGCCAAAAGATCTCATTTCAGCATAGGTTGTGAAGCAGCTCGGCCTATTGACCACAGCACACCTGCAGCCGTATACCATTGGGTGGCTTCACCAATGAAGAGATCTTCGCGTCCGCTAGTAGTTCTACCTTCTGTACAGCATCAAGCCATTCATGGATGAGGTGCTCTATGATGTTTCTCCTCTTTATTTTGATGTATTATTGGGCCAACCATACTTATGGAGGCGACATGTTGTGTATGATTCTAGGCCTCGTTCTATTATTATTACTTTGGGAAATAAATTGTACAGGATAGCGAAGGTAGTAGCACTTCCTCCCATCTCTTTAACTACTACAAAACAAGGTAGTAAGATTATTTCCCAAACCAATGAATTTGTTTTCATTGCAATTCACCCATAAGGCAAGAAGAATTTTGTGGCCACATCCTTGAAACAGGGCTCTCCTGCACGGCAGCAACAGATGGAAAAAGTCGAGGAGGAATACAAGGACTTTTTATCGTCACCCACAGAGGTTCCTCTACACTATCAAGTCAAGCACTCCATTGATCTGACCTCGGGTGCACCACTTCCTGATGTTACCATACCTCATCCGCCCACATAGACATAATCCACACATGTACATTTTGAGCTTGATAAAACAACCAAATTTATTGAACGTGTCCAGCATGTCCACGACATCTTGGACAAATTTGATGCCAAGTACAAGCAACGCCATGATCAACATTGGGTGCCACACAAATTCCAGGTGGGAAACAAAATATGGCTACATTTGCAGAAGGAACACCTTGATGGAACCCACCACAAGCTTTGCTCACTACGATATGGGCCATACACCATCACCAAGGCAAGTGGGTCACCGGGGACCAAGTTCAGCAGAATTTTCCTCATCTCATGGAGAAACTCAACACAATGGAGACCATTGCTTCCTAAGGGTGAAGGAATGATTCAAGTGGATATTGGTGGCCACCCGCCTATTCCACTTGGAACCCCACCATTGTTTCTTTCAGTTATTCAGTTTCAACACAATTTACTATTTTTAGCGGTTTTTAGAGTCCTAAACTTCCAGAGCCATTTTGAGGCCCTAACAGACGTTTTTTTGGAAAATCAAAAGAAACATGCAATTTCCTTATATTTTTGTCACTCAAAAGTTGTAGTCCTCAGATAGATATTTCTAATGAGGTATTGAGAGCGTCAAACGAAGATCATATGCCAAAGTTACATCCCTGGGAAGTTTATGTACCAATTTACCCAAACGGGGCCCATAGTTTTGCCGCTTCATCTCCTAGGGTTAGGTTTTTGGATGTTTAGGGTTTTCCATTGTTTCTCAATAATAAATAGGCCTTAGAGCCTCATTTTAACACAGTATAGAGGTTAGTAGCCGCCACACATATTCTCAGAGATAAGCTACTAGCGTGCTTGCTAGTTTATTTCCATTCTCTCTGTAAGCATATTTCAGTCACTTTTTACTAATGAAATGAAGTTTTATTTCCGCTACATCATTGTGTTTATGGTTATATGTGTATTATGTTGTGTTCCTGCATAAATTCGGATCATTGGTATCAAAGTGGTATGTTCTTTCTCTGTTTTTATTTGCATGTCCCCAACGAGGTTAGGGTATAAGGAGTTAGGGCTCGATCTGGTTCAACCCTTGCAAGATCAGCCTCGCAAACCTCGACGACCTCCAATGGTGGAAGAAAATAAATACAAGGGAGCAGTATATCCTATAAAATTATTGCTTGAGGAGGCCCTTGAGAAACAAAATAATGCGATGATGGATAAATTTGCCCAGATCCTTCAACGGCTGCCCACCGACAACGCATATGCATCCAGAAGCCACTCTGGAAGCACCACTCCTTTCAACAGATAGGTCAAATTTAACATTCATATATTTGAACGCTAGATATATGCAGACACCATAAATAGTGGTTGTATTTTCTATAAGGGTACTTCTTAGTCCATGATTTATCCAACTGATAAAAGATTACTTTTTCACTCCTCAAAGTCGCCCCCCATGTCAAAGACTACTGGGAAACCTACTGTGAGAAAAAGGACGAGAGGGAACCCTCTTTGTTCTCGGATGCACCCACTTGGAATTCATTTTGAGACTGCATCAAGGAACAACATTACCCTATGGGGAGCTATGAGGACAAGTACATCCAATCGACCACGTTGCGGCAGCAAAGGGATCAAGATGTGCACAAGTTGACGAATTTGTTCCATACCCTACACACAAAGTTGGGTATTAAAGATTCAAAGAGACATTTGGTACTCAAGTACCACAACTGTTTGTACAGATACATTTAGGAGGAAATGGAGCTCCTCGACATTACCTTGCTTGGCACGGTATATCGCTATGCTGCCAAGATTGAGCAAAAATTTAAGCAGAAAAAGAGAGACTTTAGATCCGTGAATCTGAATCCAGGGAAAGGCGCCCCCGAACCGTAGAACAAGGGGAAAAACCAAAGCAGAGTGACTTATAACAACACCACAAATCCAAATAAGGACACATGGATGTGGTGTGAATTTCATAACAAACCCACTCATAGAAAAAACGAGTGTTGGGCCAAATAGTCACTAGTGGCCAAACTGAAGGCACCTGAATCAGATGCATGTTCTAATCCTGAGTCAGAACCAGAAAAGGGTGATAACAAAGGGAAGAAGATCATTGATGCAGAACCCGATGCCACTGGTTCCACCACGACGCTCCAGATGGAGGAGCCCGAGGATCTAGAGGAGGGGGAGCGTCTCTTCCATTCGCAGATGTGGGTGAAGGATTCTCCACTACAATTCCTTGTCAAAAGCGGAAGCCAAAAGAACCTGATTTTAGTAGAGGTCATGAAGCGGCTTGGCCTACTGACCACAACACACCCGTAGTTGTATACCATTTGGTGGCTTCACCAAGGAAGAGATCTTTGCGTCTACCATCAATGTCGCCTTATATACAACATCAAGTCATTCACTGATAAGGTATTGTGTGATGTTGCTCCTCTTGATGTGTCTGATGCATTACTGGGCCAACCATACTTGTGGAAGAAACATATTTTGTATGAGTTTATGCCTCATTTTTTTGTTATTACTTTGGGAAATAAATTGTACAAGATATCATATGTAGTACCACCTCCTGCCATCTCTTTGACTACTGCAAAACAACACAGTAAGATTATTTCCCAAACCAGGAAACTTATTTTCATTACAATTTGCCCATAATGAAAGAAGAATATTGTTTCCATAGCCTCAAAATAAGAATCCCCTGCATGACATCAGCAGATGGACAAAGTCGAGGAGGAATACAAGGACATTTTCTCCTTGCCCACAGAGGTTCCTCTACACTATCAGGTCAATCACTCTATTGATTTGACCCCAGGACATCCACTACATGATGTGACCATACCTCATGCGACCAAATGGAAGGAATCCACACATGTATTGTCTGAGGTTGATAAAGAAACAAAATTTTTTAAACACATCTAGCATGTCCGCCAGCAAGTCCACGACATCTTGGACGAATTTGATGCCAAGTACAAGCAGCGGCATGATCAACATCGGTTGCCACACAAATTCTAGGTGAGTGACAAAGTGTGGCTACATTTGCAGAAGGAGTGCCTCGCTAGACCCCAATGCAAGCTTTTCCCACTCTGATATGGGCCATACACCATCACCAAGGCAAGTGGCTCACCAGGGACCAAGTTCTGCAGAATTTTCCTCATCTCATGGAGGAACACAATGCAATGGGGACCATTACTTCCTAAGGGGGCAGGAATGATCCAGGTGGATATTGGTGGCCACCCGCCTATTCCACTTGGACCCCCACCATTGTTTCTTTCAGTTTTTCAGTTTCAGCACAGTTTACTATTTTTAGCATTTTTTCGGGTCCTCAACTTCTAGAGCCGTTTTAAGGACCTAAATGACATTTTTTGGGGAAATTTTGGAGAAAAATGGAAGTTCCTTTGATGTTTCTCACTCAAAATTTGTATTCCTCGGATAGATATTTCTAACGAGGTATTGAGCACGTCAAACGGAGATCATATGCCAAATTTACATCCCCGGGAAGTTGATGTACCAATTTACCCAAATGGGGACCATAGTTTTGGTGCTTCATCTCCTAGGGTTAGGCTTTTGCATGTTTGGGATTTTCCATTGTTTCTCAATAATAAACAAGCCTTTGAGCCTCATTGTAACACAGTTTAGAAGCCAGTAGTTGCCACATCTCTTCTCAAATATAAGCTACCAGTGCCCTGGCTAGTTTATTTATGTTCTGTCTGTAAGCATATTTCATTCATTTATTATTAATGAAATGAAGTATTATTTCGGCTACATTTCCATGATTATGGTTATATCTGTATTCAGTTGCGTTCCTACATAAATTCGGATCAACATCATCGCACAAATCCCTAAGTGTGCCCTCCTTCATTTCCCATAATTTCTACCTGAAACCATCTCATCTGAGCCATTTTTAGGGCCAACGCTCATTAACCTTCCTCTGGACAGCGTTCACCTATAAGTTTCTCCATTGTGGCCTTCGTTGGTCACCTACAAGTTGCTCCCTTTTGCACCTGCGTTTTTTCTATCAATTCGGGAAAAAGAAAGAATTTATCTTGAAGCTTTCTCTTCCAGAAGCTTCCAAAATTTGTTACAACCATTTACCTTAGATAAAACTTTCAAATCCTATCCTATCCTTATTTATAGTTTCCATCTCTTATCCTTTGATCTCATCCTCCCATAAAAGGTGCATCTAAAACCTTAGATTGGTAATTGGATAAGAACTCCCAACTTACCCCACTCCTCTATATATTTACAGCGTTCCATATGCAAGAGATTGGATTTTGGAGAGTGATTCTAGCCTTATGTTGCTAAGTTGAGAAGTATTATTCCATGCATTTAGGGTGATTGGAGGTGCATATTGTGACAAGGAAAGGACAAGACAGCTTGGAGGATCTCTTCTACAATATCAACACCTATTTATGGTTGTAATATCCTTCCATTTATATTAAATCAAATAATTATTTTTTTTCCTATATGTGAGGTTGGAATTTCATGTATTTCAATACCATGTTGATATATTTAATAGAGTACTTATATGATACTGCATAGATATCATAGTTTCTTGGTTGGTGTTATCCGATTTTGCAGGTTCTAATTTTGGCAATCGAAGATGGAATTGGAGCATTCAAGCTGAATAAGGAGCGAAGTGGGCGAAGAATTCCAGGTACATTTCGTTACGTCATTTATTTACTTTAAGGAAAGCATTGGGTTCTTTGTTTCTATGTTGTTCTATGTTGGCCACCAAACCGAGGGGAGATACTTTTGTCCACAATAGGAAATATTATATAACACAACTCCACACAAAGGAGAACAATAGCAATATGAAAAATCAGATGATCCAATTAGATATGAGCCCCAAGAGGAAGAACTAGAAGAAGAAGAATAAGGGAGAGTTGATTTACCACATTCAAATATTCCATCAAGGTATGTTGTGAAACATCACCCTAAGAGCTAAATTCTAGGTAATAAACAAACTAGAGTTTATACTAGAATGTAATTCATAGGCACATATAGTCATGTAAATTTTTCACTCTTGTCCATAATAGAACCCAAGTATTTTTCTCAAGCTAGTCAAGATCAACATCGAGTGAATGCCATGGAGGAAGAACAATATCATATTGAGAAAAAACAAACATGGGAGTTAGTTCCAAGACCAAAAGATAATAATTTTATTGCTACCAAGTGGGTTTTGAAGAATAAATTGAATGACGATGGTCAAGTGGTCGAGGAATAAATAAAATTTACTGTGAAAAGGGTATGCACAAGTAGAAGGTGTAGACTATGAAGAAACTTTTCCTCCAATTACCAAACTTGAAGCAATCAGAATGTTCTTAGCTTTTGCATGTCATAGAATTTTCAAAGTATATCAAATGGATTTCAAGTCAGCCTCTCTCAATGGATATTTAGAAGAAGAATTATATGTGGAATAGCCAAAGGGTTTCCAATTGTCTAATATTGAAAATCATGTTTGAAAATTGAAGAAGGCCCTCTATGGATTAAAACAAGCCCCCAAAGCATTGTATCATAGACTTAAAAAGTATCTATAGCAAAAAGGATTTAAAAAGGGAACAATATACAGTAATATTTATATCAAATATGAGAATGACAATATGTTGATTAATCTTATAGAGGATTTGAGGGAGAGGGGCGCTAAGTGGAAAACCCTAGTTTCTCGACCCCCTGGTTCATGCCTTTTTTCACTTTTTTTTTTTTTTTTTTCCTCTTTTATAGGCTTCTCATCGATGCTTTGCCTGGGGCTCTTCTTGTGGCATGTTTGGATGTATGTGGCAGTCAGTTCGCATACACTGGGATTTTGTCAAGGCCTATCCAAGTTGTGTTCCCTCTTGTTTAGTCAACTTGTGTCACTGCTTTCTTCCCTCTTCCATCATCTTTTCCTTTGTTTGGTGTTTCCTTTGTTGTTGGCATACTATGGTTTCTTGTGGGGATTTATTTTCTTTGTTTTTTTTTCTTTGATGCCTAGATCATGGCTTATTTGTTTGGGCTACAAAGGGTCTATTCCATGCTTGTGTGTGTGTGTGTGTGTGTGTGTTTTTTTTGGTGGAATGCTCAGTCCATTTATTTTATTTCTCTATAGGGGTTTTAAAACCCTCCTTGTAATGTTGGCTACCCATCTATCGGTGTGTACGATGCACCCTCTGGGTTATTTCGTGGGCCTACATGCCTTGTTTCTTGTTATTTCACAGTTCTATGGCCTATGGTTTGTTGTCCTTAGGTTTTTTCTTTACTTGTTTATATGTAAGGAAATTTTCAATGGTCATTGGGTGGAAAATGATTTCTGGAATGTGCTTGTGCATATGTAAAATGTAATTTTATTATTCTTTTGATGAATAAAAATATGTCGATTACTGTTGTTTATGTTGATCACATAAGTTTTGGTAGTGATGCTAATTTAATGAGTCAAAGTTTGCAGTTTATATTCAGAAGGAATTTGAATGTTTGTGTTGTCATTTTTTCGTGGATTGCAAGTTTATCAATCAGAAAAAGGTATTCTTATTTCTCGAACTAAATATATTAAAGAAATATTAAAGAAATTTGGCATGGAGAGTTGTGCACCTGTGACCACACCCACCATAATAGGTTATAAACTTAGAAAGGATGATGAATCTATAAAGGTGTAACAAATAATGTGTGGGTCTATAATTGGATGTTTAATTTATATAACAACCTCATGACTAGACATTATGCAAGCATTCGGTCTAGTGGCAAGATTTCATTCAAATCCAAAGGAACCCCATGTGACTACATTGATTGTAAGGGACCATATATTTTGGCTTATGGTTTTCAAGAGGTACAAACTTCACTCTAAAACCTTATAAAAATGTAAATTGGGTTGGTATTTTTGATGGCAAAAAAGGCACCAATGAAGGATCATTTTTTCTAGGAAGTTTTCTAGTCTCTTGGCTCAGTGAGAAACATACTTCAATCTCCTTATCCATAGCTAAAGTAGGGTATATTACAGTAGATTCATGTTGCACCCAAGTTATATGGATGAAGCAAAATATCAAGGATATATAGGTAAGTTGTGATCAACCTATGCCCATTACGTGTGATAAAAATACTGTTATTTACATCTCTAAAAACCCGATTATGCACTGTAAGAAAACAGACATACCCGTCAAGTATCATTTTCTCAAAGAAAAAATTGATGATTATATTTTCAAATTAGAATGTATTTCTTCAAAAGAGAAGGATGAAAATATATTTACCAAACCTCTTTCCATAGATTCTTTTGAGTACCTTATATTGAGGTTGGGAGTACTTTATCCTCCAATTTCTAAGTAAAAGAAGTAGTACACAAATTCGGTCCACCACACCATGTCTTTTTCACAAGGTGCACAGCAGGATAAACAAAAGTGATGATACACAACATGATCATAGGGGGAGTAGGAAATTAGTGGAATAAGTTACAGAGACAAAGCATTTCTTTCCAAGTAGATTTATGTTGCCATCAGGACAGGTAAAACAACACATATGCATAGGGGGAGTAGTCGTCGTGCAACTATTTTTCATTGATGTCAAAGGGATAGAAATAAGAAGACGTGGAGAGAAGAAGAGCCAATCAATCAATATGGGATTTATCATCCCAAATGCATAAATGACTGGATTATGTTTGGTGGTGTTGCCATCAATTCCAACACATGTTCAATAGTTCATTCCTCATAGGAAGTATATATTCCCCAATATGATTTTGAACTTACAATTCAAGATCCTGGTGATATTTGTAATGTTCTTGAGATATACTCATATGCATGTAATGATACTCAGTTTTATCTCAATATTTCAATCGATACTTATTTGGAATAATTTTCTACAAATGAGTTTTATTTTCCTTGTATTTATAGTGTACCTTTTGTAAATGAAAACTTGGATTCAACGATATGTTGGTATATGATAATTGTTTTAGTATAGATAGTGCACCTTATAAATGGTCAGAGTATTATTTATTATATGATCCAATTATTTCTTTCCAAGTTGATGTAAATTTAAAGTATGAGAACCAAGGGATCTATCAAGACAATGAGGAATTGCAATTTCAACCAATAAGTAGCCCTCATCACCTTGCTTTATATTTCAAAATTAATACCATCAACTTTAATACTCTTCCACAAGATCCAATAATTTAAAGTGTACCATATAATCCTTACCATTTATATTACCATCCATGAACCCTTCATAGCGTTTAATAGACTTCCAACTTAATTTTTGTAATTCAATTGAAATTTGGTTGGAAGAATAGTTTTTTAAGAATTCCTCATTGTATAGTAATGTTACTTTCACTATTGTAAATAATATTAATCATACCACCAATACTAACATTCTTCTACAGGATTTTATATTGAGGGTCACTTTATATGATTCTCAAAAGATGTCCAATCCATCTATATTTTACTTTCAAAAGCTTCATGTTTACCAAAATAAACATGATGATAAAATAGAAACATGGTTGGAGGAATATTTTCAGGAAAATTTTCCTATAAATAACAATAATGTTATCTTGGTTATGATGGATAGAATGTTTAATAACATTCTTTTATTTTCTTATGTTATATTTCTCCAACTTCTATTAATAATTTTTTATATACATATGCCTATAGGTTTTGGGTTACATGAATAGCTACATTGGCACTATGATTTCACTTATTTCATTGTCAGCCAATATAATATAGATTTAGGAGTAAATTTTATATTTATTGTTTTCACTTTTTTATTCTATTTCTTTATAGTGGAAATATCTCTCTTTTGTAATAATGCAGTTATGAACCACCTTGTCAATTTCAAGCTAAAGATGAACCATCATGAAAGTACATTTAGGGAAGATTTTCCTTACCCTTTTCCTCTTTTGGTTACTAATTTTCTTGATTATGGTGTAGGTTTTAAACCTGCACAAAAATTATCTGCAAACGAATTCTTAAAAAACATAAAATAAACAATAGCGAGAGCATAAAACATAAAACAGATATACACAAAGATTTTCCCCTGGATCCCAAATCGGGACTACCATCTTGATTTTTCATTATATTCCTTTTAGTGTTACAACACATATATACATGTCGAAGAATTCATAAACCCCAATCCACTAACCCTGGATTAGAACATTATTGTATTTCCCTTGACCGGATCTACAAAATACCAGGGGCCGAAAACCATCATGCCCCAAAACCATTTGCAAACCCATGCACAAAACCATAGGCAGGTCTGGTGCCACCCCCGCTGCGCCCGACGTAACGAACAAGGGAAACTATTCCGCGCCCCCCCCCCCCCCCCCCCCTCCCCCTTGTTGAAGATTGCAACAAGAAACAGTGAAGGAAGCATCCTGAAACATCATTCCTGATCCGATGGAAAATAATCAACTAAACTAGGTGGGTCCCACACAGATGATTTTTGTCGCAAAGTCTATTTTTAGACTATGTCTATTTTTAGACATGTCGATCATATTCTATGAGTTGCAGGATGCTATTTGTGGATGGTTGATCAAGTTGGAAAAATATATGGACTTATATTTTTAGACATATTGGGCAAAATCTATTTTTAGATTTCCAGTCTAAAAATAGATATGTCGATTATTATTAGCTCTTAATAATATTTGGACTCTAAACATTATCTTATTATCTTGGAGAACTTCAGTTAAGTGCACAGATGTGGCACAACAGCTGACAGAAGGAATTACGCTATTCCTGAGGGTTTACTAGAGCTAATGCATGGAGGACTTCAGTTAGAACTCATGTGACAGAGTTTGGTGGAGTTGTAGAAGTAGTTGGTGGAGTTGTGTTCAGTTTAACTTAGTTAGACACAGTTGAGCTAGTTGTATCTAGTCTAACTGATTGATACACTAGTGAGAGTGGTGTGAATTAATTAATGATTAATTCACTAAATATTAAATCATTAATCAATTGGAAGAACAGCACGTATTAACTACAGTGCATGGACAATTCAGTGGAGACCAGTGGAGAGGTAGGTGAAAGAGCAAGTGTGACTATCAGTTGTGACTATAGTGTTGCATTTTTTGCACCACAAATTCATTAGAGATGCCAATGAGGATTGCGTAGTCAATATAGGGTGGATTCGTGTTCATCCAAAGCCATTATTTAGCAGGGATTGCGCAGTAGAGGCAGGCTAGATGCTGGCAAAGATCGGTGCATGGATTTGCAAGATCGGGCTTGATTAGTGTGTAACGATTGGATTGTACTGAGAGCTTGTGATAAGCTTTGTATGAGGATTGTTACATGATCTCTATGACATATATTATATACAGATAGTTGGGGTTTTTAGCTTCAGGCTTTCTCGTTAAAACAACTGTGTTAATGTGTGTGAAATTTTATGGTTTCATGTGTGCTTTGCAATTGATTTAATTTCCGCATGTGATGATCAATGGTGGAATAGATTTTGTATTGTGCATGAAGTTAAAATAGTGTGTGATCAGGAGAATCTTGGACATATGCATGCGTAGTGCATATAATTTCTACACACACACACACCGCCCCCCCGGCGTGCCCGCGCGACTATTCATGGAAATAATATAACATACCCAACATTCTCCCACTTGTCATTTTCTTTCCATGGGAGGCCACAGGAGATCTGAGTCATTAGTCTAGCCCTGCAACACCCATTGTTTCTCTACACCAAGAGAACTTCTGAGTGCTCACAGATCACAAACTTTGTCAATACATCCGCAACATTCTTCAAAGTGTCCACCTCTTACCAACAACACATTTTTATCCTCAATCATATCTCTCACAAAGTGATATTGAACATCAATGTTCTTTGTCTTTGAGTGATAAGTAGGGTTCTTACCCAAGAAAATTTCACTTTGGCTATCATAGTCTATCCTTATAGATCGTTGCACCAAATGCATACTTGAACACAATCTCTACAACCAAGCTGCTTCCTTGCTTGCATGAGTGGCTACCATGTATTCTGCCTCTATAGTTGAAAAAGCCACTAGATACTATCTTTTACTCCTCCAACTGACTGCACCTCCAAATAGGCTAAACACATACCCACTTGCATATTATTTAGTTCAGATCACCACCAATCCGCATCAAGAAATGTGATGTCTAAAATTTTTGCCATCTTGAGTTTTGAAGTTGTTCACAAATCACTTTGTTACTGACATTTGATTCTTCCACCAGCCACCCAATCTTCTATGTTTTGCCAACTTTCACATTTTTACTGTTTTACTTGATGTAATGTTCTGGCAATCACTGCAAATACTGGGCTGCACCACTGTGCACTTTCTATATAATGTCTACTCCTCTTTCTTCTTGTGTGTCTTAGACACTATTCAATAGATAGCTTTACACCCATAGGAATAGGAACATTCACCGGTTTACTATCCTGCATATTGAACCTCTGCAATATAGTCTCGACATACTTCCTCTGGTTTAACCAGAGCTTCCTCTTTGCCTGATCTCTCTTAATTTCTATGCCCAAAATATAGTTTGCAGCACCCAGATCCTTCATGTCGAATTTGGAGAACAGTTGGGTCTTCAAATCTTGGATAATTTCTTTGTCATTTCCAATCAACAACATATCATCCACATACAAGACCAAATAAATAACGTGGTCACCAATTAATTTAAAATAAACACAGTGATCCTCCTTGCTTCTGGTGAAGCCAAGTCCCCGTATATAGGTATCAAATTTCTGATACCACATCCTTGGTGACTATTTTAACCCATACAAAGACTTCTTCAACCTGCATACTAGTTCTTTCTTACCCTTCACCATAAAGCCTTCAGGTTGCTTCATGTAGATCTCCTCTTCTAGATCCCCGTGAAGAAATGTTATCTTCACATCCATCTGTTCTATCTCAAAATCAAATGCAGCAGCAACAGATAAAAGTAATCTAATAGAAGTAACTTTGGCAACAGGAGAAAAAATATCACCAAAATCAATTCCCGGCACCTGGGAATAACCTTTTGCTACCAATCGAGCTTTATATTTCTCCACCTTGCCTTCTACATTCATCTTCTTCTTAAACACCCATTTGCTCCCAATGGGCTTCCTTCCATCCGGAAACTCCACCAGATCCCATGCATCGTTTTTGTGCAAGGATGCCATTTCATCAACCATGGCCTCCTTCCAGAGTTTTCCATCCTCTAAATCCATTTCCTCCCCCGATGCTTATGTGATCATCATCAAGATAGTTAAAGAAAATTCTGAACAGTAGCGCATGGATTATACCTTTCTAGTCGCCTTCATGTTCACCTCCACGAACCGATCTTCTCACACCGGAGTTTGTGGTTATTCCTCTTTCCGAATCTTGTTATGTTCTAGTTTGATTCATCCTCCCTTAGTTCAAACCTATCTTCTTGGGTTCCTTTGGTAGGACTTAATATCGAACATCTTTCACCTCTCTAAACACCACATCTCGGCTGTACACAACCTTCCTTATTTATGGGTTCCAAAGCTTGTAACCCTTTAAACCATCCTTATACCCAATAAAGATGCACCTTTCAGATTTATTATCCAACTTGGTCCTTTTCTCCTTTGGAACATGTACATATGCATCACATCCAAATACCCTCAGATGTGAAAGAGAGGGTTTCTTACCAATCCATACTTCATGTGGAGTCTTATCCTCCAATGCTGATGAAGGTGATCTGTTAACCAGGTAACATGTAATCTCCACTACCTCTGCCCAGAATTCTTGTCCTAACCCGGTACCACTGAGCATGCTTCTTGCCTTTTCCATCAGCATTATGTTCATTCTTTTTGCAACTCCATTTTTCTAAAGTGTGTATGGAGTAGTCTTCTGTCGTGCTATACCACACTTATTATAGAACTCTTAAAATTCCTTCTTGTAGAACTCTCCACTATTATCTTTCCTCAGCACCTTTATCTTATTCTTTGTCCTGTTTTCTACCAGAGCCTTAAATTCTTTAAATTTGTCAAAGACTTCAGATTTCTTCCTCAATAAATATATCCATATATTCCTTGAGAATTCATCTATGAATGAAACATATACACATACTTTCCCAGTGATGGAATCGACACAGGTCCAAACACATCACTGTGCACAAGCTCTAATATCTTGTTCGCCCTCTTAGCAAACTCACCCGATTCTGCTTCCCATATACAAAATGTTGACAGAAACTGAAATCCATAGAGCAATTATACATACCTTCTACCATACCATTACCATGCAGTATCTGAAGGCCCCTATCTCCAATATGTCCAAGCCTTTGATTCCATAACATGGTCTTTTCTCCATAGACCGTTAGGCTTTCTGCTCCACTTTCAGGAACCATAGAACTGTTGCACCCATCAATAACAGTTCTACCCTGAAGCTTCTACAGAGTTCTAATCCAAACTCCCCACATTAATACCAGTGCTCCCCGAACCATCTTGCGGGTATCTTTCTTGAACACTGTTTTTACACCTGCATCATCCATATTGCTTATAGAAATCATATTTCTGGCCAATGCGGGAATATGCAAAACACAAGGAAGTGTTCTAATCCTTCCACCTTGAAGCTTCAGCTTGACTTTTCCACGTCTGACAATTTTGGCCTTCCTATCATCCCCTAATAAGGCAGCACCACCATCATACTTCTCATACTCACAAAACCACTCCCTATGGAGAGTGAAGTGAAAGGATGCACCTGAATCAATCAACCATGCCTCGTGATCTACATGTGTATTTGAAGAAGAAGCTAAATACACATCCCCACCTTCATTTGAGGTGGTTTTTTCCTTTGTATAAGGAGGATCATTATATCCCTTCCCTTTCTCAGGAGCTTTAGATCTATAATCATTTTTGAAGTTCCCTTCCTTTCCGCATTTCCAACACACCTTTACAGGCTTTCCTAGATATTTAGATCTCCCTCTAGATTTAGATATGCCACTCAAAAACTTATTTCTGTTTCTATTCTGGGACCTTACTCGTAAAGATAAGGCATCTCCATTATGGCCCTCCATATTTCTCTGTCTCATTTCCTCCGACGGCAAGGCTAAGACAATTTCATCAAAATTCAAGGTAGTTGTATTGCTACCTATTGCAATAACCAGACTATCCCAAAAATTTGGTAGATAACATAACAAACTAATGCACTTATATTCATATGAGATTTCAATATCAACAGATGAAAAATGACTTACCACAGTATTCAAGATGTTCAGATGCTCTACCACCGAGTCTCCATCCTTCATTCTTAAGTTATACATATTTTTCCGCAGGAACAATTTATTCATCAGAGACCTAGATTGGTGCAAAGTCCCTAACTTAACCCACAAAGTCTTCATTATAGCTTCCCCAGATACATTCAACTATACCAAATCTGAGATACACAACAGTATTGTGCTGTTTGCCTTCTGATCTAACTTCACCCAGTCTTCATCTGACATTGTCATTGGTTTGGTACTCGGATCTACTGTAATCCACTGATCTTTATCCACAAGCATATCCTCCATCTTGAACATCCACAACTCAAAACTCTTACCATTAAATTTCTCAATCTCTATCTTTCCACTGCTCGCCATCTTCTTTCACCGCAAGAATCGATCCCGCAGAACTCCCACTGAACAGGGTCTACCACAGCCCTGAGAAAAAAACCCCTCAGCAGCAAAGGTGTCCCCTTGAAGCCGAAATAACTCTGATACCAAATGTACGTTTTAACCCTGTACATAAATTATTTTCAAAAAAATTCTTAAAAAATAGAAAATAAACAATAGTGAGAGCATAAAACATAAAACATATATACGCAAAGATTTTTCCCCTGGATCCCAAATTGGGACTACCATCTTTATTTTTCATTATATTCCTTTTATTGTTACAACACATATATATACATGTCGAAGCATTCATAAACCCCAATCCATTAACCCTGGATTAGAACATAACCATAGTTCCCTTGACCGGTTCTACAAAATACCAGGGGTCGAAAACCATCATGCCCCAAAACCATGTGAAAACCCATGCACAAAACCATAGGCAAGTCTGCCCACCTAAAATAGGGTAAAAAAAAAAAATCTCAGGGGGCTACTTGCCCCCTCTGAGCCCTTGGACAACGGGGGGCTACCACCCCCTTGCTACACCCAGCACAACAAACAGAGGGGGCTATCGCCCCCACCCTATTCGTGGAAAGAATATAACACATACCCAACACACAACAACATTGATTAAAACCTTTTCTTTCCAATCCTACCATAAATTTCTTAGTTGAATCTAAATTGACATTATACTAGGATTTGGTTTTAAAACGTTTGATACATTTGAAATTTTGAAAAGATCCATTGGAAATATTGAGATAGGTGTGAATCATAATTTCTTTTCAATTGTTATTTTTACGAGTTAAGATTATTCACAATTGTAATCAGAAAATAAATAATATGAATTTTATTAGGAACAAATGAGGACACCAATCCTCTTCTTACAATAGTTTGAGTTATGTGGTGTAGGCAATCTAAAACGCAAGTTCGAGGGTTTGTTCCAAAGGTCTAAGCCTCTGTGTGAGGTCTTGTCCATCATTCTAAACTACAATAGTCCAATAAAACTGAGCCACAGTATTTCTGCTTCTTTTCACAAGGTTTTAAACCAATTTTTACTATACTTGTCACAGGTAATGTTGACATCTCCTTGTCATATATTTGAGGGGGTAAATATGCAATCACAGATTCCAAATAATAATCCTTCAAACCCTCTCCAGTGTCCTAGTTCACGAGTTGTGAACTATGGTATATCTTTGTAATTCTCTTCACTGAATTGATGATTGAAATGAAGTATTTACACTTGTATTTATATATATTTTCGATTATAAATGAAGGGACATAAATTTTGGAGGTGAGGTCGACTAGCATAAGTTGGCTTAGGTTGGCTAGGGTAAAGAATATGATATGTTACCTTAAAAAATCATTTTCTCTTAGGCTAATGGGAGTTAGAGGATGAGTGAGGGCTCATTAGAAATGGGAAATAGTCCTCTAAAATTAGTGAAGGAGGCATTGTAAAATGACATATTTAAAATGTTGTACCAAATACTTTTATTTATGATTGTTCAAAAATTGTAGAGTAAAACTTGGGGTTTTTTAGGATTCTTCATGCGTAATTTCATTAGGACTAGGATAAGGGTTAGGGAATCTTAATTAGGGATCCAAGTGTGGCCTACAATAATAATCCATGTCATCAAGTGTAATGAATCATGTCATCATGACCTTCAATAGTGCTCATATTGACATCAATGACAATTATTTACCAAAAATATCCCCCTTTGTCATTGATGGAAATACTATCTCTTCTTCCAACATTTTCTCCCCCTTTGACATCAATGGAAAAAGGGGTGTCCAAGTAATCCCCCTATCAAGCTGCCTCTTGTCATGGTGCTCCCCCTGTCATGGTGCTCCTGCCTCTGTCAAAGGGTTGTCTTAATGTGATGCAAGAGCAATGACCCCCATCTTTTGGCAAAGATATTCAAATGCTTCTCTTGGTGGGGGTTTTGTGAAAATATCTGCAATTTGTTCTTGTGTATTGACGTATTCCAATATGATCTTCTATTCTGCAACTTGTTCTCAGAGAAAGTGGTATTTGATTAGAATATGTTTTGTTTTTTAGTGCACTACCAAATTCTTTAAAAGATTGATGACGTCGATGTTGTCACAATAGAAAATGATTTGTTGATTAGTCTCTATGTTGACATATTTCAATGCTTCCTTCATCCACAATATTTGTGTACAACAATATTCAACGGCTATATATTCGTCTTTAGTTGTGGAGAGAGATATGGAAGATTGTTTTTTGTTAAGCCAAGATACAAGACAGTCTCCCATGAAGAATTCATTTTCACTCATACTTTTTTGATCATCCATGCTTCCAGCCCAATCAACATCAGTCTAAGTTTTTATGGTAAGAGCTATTTTTTTTGGGATACCATAGGCCAAAATTAGGACTACCTTTCAAATATCTAAGAATTCTTTTCACAGCCAAAAAATGGGATTCCTTAGGAGTTGATTGAAATCTCGGCACCATTCCTATTGCTTGCATAATATCGGGTCATGAAGCAGTTAAGTATAGAAGAGCTCCAATTATTGACCCATAAATAGTTGCATCCAGCGAAGGGGATTCATCAACTTTTATTAATTTTCAATTTGTAGTCATTGGTGTGCTCATAGGAGCACATTCTTCCATCCCATGTCTTTAAGCTATTTTGCTTGGGATATGAACATACCTGCTTTATTTTGAGTTACTTGTAGTCCAAGGAAGTAAGATAGTTCACAAATAATGGACATTTCAAACTCCTTAAGACATATTTTGAACAAATTCATGACTCATCTCATCATTATTTCTAGCAAAAATCAAATCATCAACTTTTTCAAGAGTTACTATCAATTTATCTTTGTCCACCTTCATGTAGAGATTACTTCCTGCCACCTCCTTTTTGAAGCCTTCTTGTTGTAGATAATGATTCAATCTTGTGTACCAAGATCTAGGAGCTTGTTTCAATCCACATAACGCCTTTTTTAACTTACATGCAAAGTCTTTTCCTTCTACTAGATCAAACCCTTCTGGTTGCTCCATGTAAACTTCTTCCTTTAGATCACCATTTAGAAATGTTGATTTCACATCCATTTGATAAAATTTGAACCCTTTTGAACAAAATATGCCAAAAAATTCATATATCTTCCAACGAGCTACTGGGGCAAAGGTTTCTTCAAAATCAATTCCTTCAATTTGTGAGTATCATTTACAAACAAGCCTTATTTTATTTCTGATGATCTGTCCATATTCATTCATTTTGTTTTTGAACAACTACTTGGTTACAATTATATCTTTATCTTTTGGACGAGGTACAAGTTCCCATGTTTCATTATTTTCGATTTGATACATTTCTTCTTCCATAGCTTCCACCCAATGAGGGTCCTTACTAGCTTGAGCAAAGTTTTTTAGTTCTACCATGGATAGTAAGGAAACATCACATTTTCTTGGTGTATTTTCCATCCTTCTTCGAGTTTGTATTCCATCATCTACATTATTGTAACACCATCTTCCCACATCTACCCAAGTAACCGGCCAACCGAGGTAAACATGTGATGAGAGGCTACTAATATGAAATTAAACAACTTAGATGACCTTAAGGAAGTGGAATTGATAGAAACACGACAAACACGCTTTACACAACATCAACAACACTTCCAAGAGGTAAACCACCCTCCCATACCCCTGAAACTTGAAGGGGGACTGAATTTTGACCCTCTTGGACCTTAGTCGTGGGCATGTAAGGGTAGGGGAGAGGCTAGAAGCCTATAGTCGTGGGCACGTAAGGGTAGGGGAGAGGCTAGAACACGAGGGCAAGATCACGTCCAGGGCCCCAAAAAGTTAGTTTTGTGCCTGCAACTCTGGGATGTGTGCCACCTTTTCAGCCCCAAAGCCTAGGTCATTGCCCAGAACTACATGAAACCTTCGGAGATGATAAATAATATTAGAAAAAATGTAAGGAATCAATCACACCATCGGGAACTCATCTAGACCTCTCCTAGCCATGATAGGCATTTCATCAAACATGTCACAAACATTGCATCTAAATGTGTAAACAACATAATTAAAAATAGGGGTCTAATACTTATATGGGAATCGCTAAGAAGCATTTCTCCCTTACATCATAAGCTACAATACAATATATTTTACCATAAATACATTATATATTAATTTACAGGAAAAATCATAGATAGAGCCATACATCATCACTAATCTAATGCATGCCTATAACCAGCATAATAACAATAGAAATAAAATGGATATAACAGCAAATAAATCCATAAATAAAACAATACATTTGCATATCGAATAACAAAGGGATGAGCTCTTCATTACTGAATGTAAAAACCAACCGGAGATGGGACTTCCACGTTCCACCCGACCATAGATTGGTTGAGCCAAATCTCTCTTCATCCAATCACTCCGTTCCATATTCCAAGCATGAATGTGGGACTTTATCAAACACATCAATCAACACCAAACCAGGGCTCCAAAGACCAAATTGTATCAACCCCAAACTAGTGATTCTACCAAATGGTCGGACATCACTAACCATCACGAATTGTTCTCAACCCAAGCTACTCTAGGGCCCCAGAGTGTTTGTTCCAACCAAGGCTCCAGGAATAGTAACTCATCCCCAGTTTTTCCCGGGCTCCAGAGTGTTCATCCAACCAAGGCTCCAAGACTAGTGACTCAACCCACCTAGGGCTCCAGGACTAGTAACTCAACCCAACAGTTTTCCACTGGGCTCCAGATGATCCAGATTTATGTAGGAACGCAACAGAATACAAAAATAACCATAAACATATAGATGCAGTGGAAATAAGGCTTCATTTCATTAATATCAAATAATAGAAATATGCTTACAAACATAATGGAAATAAAATAGCTACGGTGCTGGTAACAAATCTCTGAGAAGAGATGTGGCGGATACAAACCTCTGAACTTTGTTACAATGAGACTCGAGGGCCTATTTATTATGGAGAAACAATGGAGAACTCTAAATGTCCAAAAACCTAACCCAGGAGATGAAGTGCCAAAACTATGGGCCTCATTTGGGTAAATTGGTGTTTCAACTTCTCGGGGACGTAACTTCGGCATATGATCTATGTTTGACGCGTATGATACATCGTTAGAAATATATATCCGAGGACTACAACTTTTGTCACAAATATCAATTTCGGAACGGAATCATATTCTTCGAACAAACGATGCCCAAAAAACATCGTTTAGGGCCTCAAAACGGCTCCAAAAGTTCAGGACCCGAAAAATTGCTAAAATTAGTAAGTTGTATTGCAACTTAAAAAATGAAAGAACTGATGGTGGGGGTTCAAATGGAATAGGTGGGTGGCCACCAAAGTCCACCTTGATCATTAAGGCCCCAAAACGGCTCCGGGAATGCAGGACCCGAAAACCTGCTAAAAATAGTAAATTGTGTTGAATGTGAAAAGCTACAAGAATTGATGGTGCAGGTCCAAATGGAATAGGTGGGTGGCCCCCGATATCCACCTAGATCATTCCTCCCTCCTTAAGAAGCAATGTTCCCCATTGCGTTGAGATCCTCCATGAGATGAGGCACGTTCTGTTGTCAAAGATGTCATGGACCTACGGGCGGACATGCTGGATGCAATTAGTAAATTTGGTTTCTTTATCAGCCTCAAACAGTACATGTGTGGACTCTGCCTATGTATTCGTATGAGGTATGGAAACATCAGGCAGCAGTGTGTTGGGGGTCAGATCAATAGAGGGCTTGTCCTGACAGTGTAGAGGAACCTCTGTGAGTGAGGAGAAAATTTCGTTATATTCCTCCATGACTTTGTCCGTCTGCTGCAGTCGTGCAAGGGAGCCCTGTTTTGAGGTTGTGGCCACAATATTCTTCTTTCTCTGTGAGTGAGTTGTAAAGAAAATAAATTTCCTTGTTTAGGAAACAATCTTACTACGTTGTTTTGCAGTAGTCAAAGAGATGACAAGAGGCGGTACTATCTCTGGTATCTTGTACAAGTTATTTCCCAAAGTAATAACAACAGCACAAGGCCTAGACTCATACACAGCATGTCGCCTCCACAAGTATGGTTGCCCAATAATACATCAGCTACATCAAGAGAAGCAACATCACACAATACCTCATCCGTGAATGGCTTGATATTGTACGGAAGGCAGCACTGTTGGCGAATGCGGAGATCTCTCCCTGGGTGGAGCCACCTGATGGTATACAGTTGTGGGTGTGTTATGGTCGGTAGGCAAATCCGCTTCATGACCTCTGCTGAAATGAGGTTCTTTTGGCTTCCGCTATCAATAAGAAATTGCAGAGGATAACCCTTCACCCACATCTACGAATGGAAGAGGCACTCCCCCTCCTCTAGATCTTTTGGATCCTCCCCCTGGATCTTGGTGGTGGCAACAATGGCACTGGGATCTGCATCAATGATCTGCTTCCCTTTGTCATTGCCTTTGTCTAGTTCTGACTCAGGATCAGAAAATGCATCTGATTCGGGTGCCTTTAGTTCGGCCACCAATGATTGTTTGGTCTGACACTCGTTTGTGCTGTGAGTGGGGCTGTTATGAAATTCACACCACTTCCCTGTGTCCTTCTTTGGTTGGATTTGTGTTTTTGTTCTGATTCGCACTGCTTTGGCCTTGCCCCTTGTTCTTCGGTTCGGGGGAACCTTTCAGATTCGCAGATCCAAAGTCTCGCTTCTTCTGCTTAAATTTTTGCTCGATCTTGGTGGCATAGCAATATGTCGTGCCAAGCGATGTAATGTCGAGGAACTCCATTTCCTTCTGAATGTGTTTGTGCAGAAAACAGCGGTACTTGAGCACCAAATGTCTCTCTGAATATTTAATACCCAACTTTGTGCACAGGGTATGGAAAAGATTCGTCAGTTCATGCACATCTTGATCCCTTTGCTGCCGCAGCGTGGTCCATTGGATGTATTTGTCCTCATAGCTCCGCACGGGGTAATATTGTTCCTTAATATCGTCTCAGAACGAATTCCAAGTGGGTGTGCCCAACAATAGAGAGGGTTACCCTTCGTCCTCTTTCTCACAGTGGTTTTCCCACCAGTGTTTGACATGGGGGGCGGCTTTGAGAAGTGAAAAAATAATCTTTTCTCAATCAGAGAAATCATGGACCGAGAAATACCCTTCCAACAAATTCAACCATCTATCTACGGCGTCTGCATATATTTTGCCTTCAAATACATGAATGTCAAATTTTTCATGCACCTTGAAGGGAGTGGCGCCTCCAGAGTAGTTGTTGGATGCATATGCGTCGTAGGTGGGCAGTCGTTGAAGGATCTGAGAAAAATTATCCATCATCGCGTTCCTTTATTTCTCGAGGGCCTCCTCGAGCAATATTTTGATAGGATCTCCTACTCCCTCGTCTTTATTTTCTTCCGCCACGGGAGGTCGTTGGGGTTTGCGAGGTTGAACTTGCAAGGGTTCAACCAAATCGAGCCCTAACTCCTTATACCCTAACCGCATTGGGGACATGCAAAGAAAAACAAAGAAAGAGCAGACCACTCTGATACCACTGATCCGGATTTATGCAGGAACACAACAGAATATAGAAATAACCATAAACATAGAGATGTAGCAGAAATAAGGCTTCATTTCATTAATATCAAATAACAGAAATTTGCTTACAAACATAATGGAAATAAAATAGCTAGGGTGCTGGTAGCGAATCTCTGAGAAGAGATGTGGTGGCTACATACCTATGAAATATGTTACAATGAGGCTTGACGGCCTATTTATTATGGAGAAACAATGGAGAACTCTAAACTTCCAAAAACCTAACCCTAGGAGATGAAGCGCCAAAACTATGGGCCCTGTTTGGGTAAATTGGTGTTTCAACTTCCCGGGGACGTAACTTCGGCATATGATCTCCGTTTGACGCGTATGATACATCGTTGCAAAGATCTATCCAAGGAATACGACTGTTGCCATGAAAATCAATTCCAGAATGAAATCATGTTAGCCGAAAAAACGATGCCCAAAAAATGTCATTTAGGGCCTCAAAACGGCTCCCGAAGTTCAAGACTCGAAAAAACTACTAAAAATAGTAAGTTGTGTTGCAACTTAAAAACTGAAAGAACTGATTGTGGGGGTTCAAATGGAATAGGTGGGTGGCCACCAATGTCCACCTAGATCATTAAGGCCCCAAAGCGGCTCCGGGAATGCAGGACCCGAAAACCTGCTAAAATAGTAAATTGTGCTGAATGTGAAAAGCTACAAGAATTGATGGTGCGGGTACAAATGGAATAGGTGGGTGGCCCCCGATATCCACCTGGATCACCAGAGCTTTTTTCCAACCAAGGCTCTAGGAACTAATAACTGAACCAAATAGTTAAAGGAATCTTGAGAACCAACCAAAAAAAAAACAATGGAAATATACCCACAATGCCATGGCTATCCAGGAAATGGAAATGCTAGGGAAATCCACATGCTTACACCATCATGCAAAACTAGTGAGGAAAACCTACATGAAACTCGGTACCTACACTCAGAACCTGTTGTATATGTTGACCCTGATGTCCTCTTGCGCTTTCCTGCTCTTCCTTTACCCTCTTGATCCAAATCACCAAGTATCAACACTCTCCAAGAGTGCTCCAAGAAAACTCTAAGTATCCAAGAGTATGAGAGAGAGAGAGAGAATAATGAGAACAATAATGAGAGAATAATGCGAGCAAAATCTTGCCAACTGATCCTCAAAAGAATTTTTAGTAATGATACCTCTATTTTCTTCATTTTCCATTATTTTCCTTCAATTTCCTCTTCACACGCAACATGTGACCTTTCACCTTCCTTTTCTCCTAATTTCCATTATTTTCATAAATAAAATGCTAATTAATGTCTCATGGCTTTCCAAAGCCTTTTCCTTTGCCTTTGCCAATTTCCTTTAGCCATAATAATTGAAATGAATACGCGCTAGGATGTTTTGTCTGTCATTAATCTTGGAATGTGTGTCCCATCAACTGTGGTTATTATTTTTGCATGGATTTTTAACCAGGGTTGTTACAAAACCCTCCCCCTTGGGGGAACATCATCCTCGATGTTCAATGACACCTACAAACCAACAAATTTCTAAAAAAAAACATGTTTCATGTGGAGATTTATAACATAGATGGTTGTAGTATTTACAATTACCATCTTCTAAAACATGACAATCATACCATTTACTGGAGCTTTATAACACAACTCATTGCGGTATTTACAATAACAACCACATTTGCTTCAACCATCAAATAACCATGATGTCTATTGAGCTTTATAAACCAGCTCGATACAATATTTACAATAACAACCACATTTGCTTCAACCAACAAATAATCATATTCTCTGTAGAGGTTTATAAACCTACTCGATACAGTATTTAAAATAATATACACATTTGCTCAACCAGCAAATAAAAGGATATGATGCCCATATTAGCAACAAGGGAATGGAGAGGCTCACACCTCCACCCTCAAAATTAGTACCAGAATTCACCTCCTTCACAAGAAGTCCATAATCCAATGTCAAAGTCAAAGTTGCATCCAATTTCTAGTGTTATGATCCTGCGCCACTTGTCCTCTCACTGAATAGTTACCGACTCATTGTTCTAAGGCAAACTCCCAATGTGCATTTGATTTAATCTTGAAATGATAATGACCAAAACAAATCCATCTCCACCCTTCCATTCTCTACTACAAAGTCCCTCGGGCAATACGGTCACCCCCTTCCATGTAGTCACTCACCTTCCAAGTTCTGTTGGCACCCCCATCCTGGGAATTCCATCCCTTGGCAAGGCTTCCTCACATCATAAAATAAAATATCCAAGGCATATCCCTGCCTAAAAACCATCATACCGATCATAACATGCTAATGGAAATCAATGGACACTATTGGGTACCAGTGTGCCACAATGGTCCTGCTCCTAAAGTGCTTTACCAACAAATTGTTGCTTGTTTCAATTCCTTTTGTTGTTGTTGTTAATTCTTATATTTGGTTTCAACCATCCCAAACTGGGCATTTTCGTGCTTCCTTTACCAAGCACATAACTGCCTTTAGATTCAAAATAAGTTGAACTAAACTCATATCATACCTCATTGGTAGCTCATAAATAAGGTACACTTGAAATCCTGTTTACTTCCTATCACAACAAGTCAAATTAGTTGTTTGATCAAATCGTCATGTATAAACATATCACATCTAGTTATCTCAAAACACAACCATCATAATTTAAAATCATGAATCGCCTTAAATCACCATAAACCATAATCGTAAATCAAATGTAACCATCATAAGTTAGAATCGTATATCGTATGCATAATAAAACTGAAATAAAATACCGATGCTTATCCTTCATCGGTCCATACTTCTACCTTTGTTATTTTTGTACACACATCGGATCGGTTGCCACACTCGGCAAGCACCCAATGCCTTTGCTTCTCTTCAATCATGTACACATACACACAGTTTACATCAAAACATGTACATCCACACAAGGCGTACAACACCACACAATACGTACACCCACACCTAGTGTACAACACAACACAATACATACACCTACATCCAGTGTACAACACAACACAACACATACATATACACATACACCCATTGTACAATACAACACAATACATACGCCTACACCGGCATACAACACATACACCTACACCTGGTGCACAATACAACACAACACATACACCTACATCTGGCTTACAACACAACACAACACATATACATATACATAGTACAACACAACAAATACCCATGTCATGATACCACGATTACATAATGCAAATGCAAAGTAACACATGCCCGCAACACATCATGTACGACATGCACACAATACCATATGGACAACATGTACACAGTACCACCTATACACAACACTGCCTGCACAACACGTGCACAACATCACATGTACACAGTACCACCTGTACACAACATTTCCTGCACAATGCGTGCACAACATCACATGTACACGACATCACTTGCACAACGTGTACAGAATGCCAAATGTACATCGCGCCACATGTACAATGTATACACAATACCACATGTACACAACACTGCATGCACGACATGTACACGACACCACATGTACATAGCGCCACATGCACGACATATTCACGACACCACCTGCACACAGCACCACATGTACAACATGTACACAACACCACATGCACACAGCACCATGCGTACAATCATGCACAAAACACCATATGTACATAAAACATCATATAAAACATGTACATAGCAACATACATACACAACACTGCATATCCAACATGCACACAACACTGCATATCCAACACGCACACAGTATGGTATGTACACAACACTGCATATTCAACATGTACATAGCACCATCTATACCTAGCACTGAATATGCAATATACACTCAACGCCATATATACAACAAGAATACAACATCACATGTACACAATAATACATATTTTACATGTACACATCACCATAGGCACAATCACTAAATATACAACATACACGACATATACACAACAATACTATTTCATATCCATAGACCACACACTGACCCCACAGGCAACCTTGCTTCTAGTGTCTTTCCACTATCCATGCATATCCTAGCATGTCGCAGACCACACTACTTTCACTTCGCTGATGTGCCGCTCAACAGTACATGTCCATAGCATAAACATAGGAATAGTACAAGCATATAACATTAAATCATATCCATGTGATACTAACCTCGTAGATGTGTCAAGGCTACTCTACCACTTGATTCCTCATAGCCAGGAACCTCTTCATGCCATTCACCTGCATAAGAAACCATTCCTCCACAAGAATGATCCTTGAAAACCTTGTCATACAGTGACATAGATACATATATACATACATATATATAATCATTAGCATAAAACAACCATTATCTTGTCAGACAACGATATACATACACATATATACATGTAAGCATTAGCATCTAAACCATCATGATCCATGACAACCCTGTCAGAGAAGGCATACATACATACATACATGTGTACATATCCAAACATCAACATAATCATGATCACAACACAATTTATAGATATCATAAGGTCTAGGTTAAGAGAATTTCCTTTATTCATGCATAACGTTCACAACATTGAGAAAAAAATTTCCCAAATCTATTTACCTTACCCTTTTGGTTACCTTTCTCATGTTTGTAGTTACCTTTCTCATGTTTGTACTACCACCATCCATTTAACACAATGGACCCAATTATTCCAAATGATTGTCATACTCTTAACTTCCATTGTGCTTACTCATGCACCGAGTTTCATTCGAGCCTTACATCACCTATTGGGTTTAATTCATCTCTCCCCGATCTCCATTAACTTTCCTCTTTCCCAACTAACTCCCAAGGCTCTCAAACATAAAACGCAAGAACAAAAACAAACAAGAAGAAAACTATGAAAACCAAGTCAATATGGCACCACAAAAAAGTGGCAAGGCCTTGCACTAGAGATAAACAAAACTGCAAATCAAGTGTAAACAAATCATAAAATACTTAAAGCACAAGACTAGTAACAAATACCATGACTCAATCTCCATGGTTCCCAGGGCTTCCCAAGGAAAGCTTAATCTGAGCCTTCTTCAAGATTTCATAACAGTATCTTTTGCCATGGAATCCACTACATCATACTGCCATAAACACATAACTGTTAGTACATAAAATAAACATAACAACAAGCTAGTTATCTTACCTTGTTGTGCCAATCATGATGTCTGTAACTGTAATCAAACAACAATCAAAATCATAATACTACAACTAGGACATAGTTACATCCAAGTACATATCAATTGTCTCAACACATAATGTGTTAGTACAATCATCCTAAAACAAGACCAGTACCTCATGCAATCTTATAAACACGTGCTCATATCATACAATTAATCAAACATTCAAAAAACTGGAAATGTATCATGTTAGGTAAATCAACTAGATGACATAATAAACACCAAACACTCAAACACCAGATATATGACATAAGCAACTCATACCTTAATGTATCTCAAGGGAGGCTATATTTTATACACAATCAATCTATATTAGCAAAATATAACTTCTCAACATATCAACCCAAATGTAAATAAGGTCATGATATCCATAGCAATATCTAGCTAGCATATTCACATCATAAACTCACAAGCAAATGGCATTCATGCATACAAGCACACATACACAGTTAGTCTAGACATAGTACAACACATTATCATAATTAGGTCAACTCATGCCTGAATGTCATAACCCTAACAATCAAGTTACTAGCATGTAACAAAAACAAGTTATATATCATGCTCATCAACAACATGTAACCTAATCATCAACCTAACTATCATACAACAACAACAAGGTAACCCATAACATGATCATCAATAACATATAAGTTATCTAGCATAAAACAACAATAGCAATGCATACCACCACAAGCTACTATCATTCATGATTATCTAACACATATACATATAGCCACACTAATCAACTAGAATCTATAATTTATGTAACCATAACATCAATAGAATGAAAGGAATAATCATAACCCTAATGCATATAACAATCCTTAACCTACATGCCCAACATCCAAACCTGTATGACGACATGCTCTTGCCTTGAGGTCCAATGCTGCAACTTCACTTTGATGTCTTCATCTTCGGCTCTATCTTAGCCAGCACATTAGCATCATAACATAACAATATCATCATGATGACCTAATTGCATACAATGACCTTGTGCATAAAAACCTTCACCCAACCAATGCAAACTTGACCATATGCACCCACTTGACATGTATAACCAATCATGAACGACCAATGCATGTTCAACATATAGCATCACATAAGCAAGCATACACAGACAACACACAAGCATGACCAATATGTGACCTAGCATAAACAAGCAATGCATACACAACATCTAGCAACATGTAGGCAAGTGTGCACAAACAATACGTAAGCAAGAACAACACATAACTAGTCATACACACATGATGACACATATCCCAATGACACTAACAACTTTCCATGGAAACATCACTATAAACATGACCAACCCCATGCACATGCAATATTCACACATAGACAACAAGCATACTACACACGTATGCAACCAACATAAGTGCATGATCAACACACCACCGATCCAGTCCGAGAGTTAAACCATCCTCTGATACCACTCTGTAACACCCTCTTTCCACATATACCTAAGTAACCATCCAACTAGAGAAAACATGTGACGAGAGGCAACTAATATGATATTCAACCTCTTAGATGACCTCAAGGAAGTGGAATCGACAGAAACATGACAAACACACTTTACACAGCATCAACAACACCTACATGAGGTAAACCACCCTCCCAAACCCCTAAAACTTGAAGTGGGGCTGACTTTTGACCCTCTTGGACCTTATCTACGAGAATTTAAGGGCAAGAGAGCCACTAGAAGCCTATATTTGCGGGCATGCCAAGGAAAGGTCATGGCCAGGGCCCCAAAAAGACAATTTTTTGCCTGCAACTCTAGGATTTGTGCCACCTTTTCAGCACCAAAGCCCAATTCATTGCCCAGAACTTCATGAAACCTTAGGAGATTATAAATAACATTATAACAAAGGTAATGAATCAATCACATCATCGGGAACTCATCTAGACCCCTCCCGGCCAAGATAGCAATTTCGTCAAACATGTCACAAACATTGCATCTACAGGTGTAAATGGCAGAATTAAACATAGGGGTTTAATACTTATCTAATAATCACTAAGAATCATTTCTCCCTTACATCATAAGTTGCAATACAATCTTTTGACCATAAATATATTGTGTATTCGTTTAGAGAAAAAAACATAGATAGATCCATAAATCATCACTGATAAAATACATGCTTATAACCAACATAATAACAACATAAATACAATGGATATAACAGAAAATAAAACCAATACATTTTCATACCAAATACCAGAGGAATGAGCTCTTCTTTACTAAACGAAAAAACTAGACGGAGATGGGACTTTCACGTTCCACCCCGACCATAGATTGGTTGAGCCAAATATCTCTTTAGCCAATCATCCCTGTGCCATATTCCAAGCATGAATCTGGGACTTTATCAAACACATCAATCAATTCCAAACCACGACTCCAAAGACCAAACCGTCTAAACCCCAAACCATTGGTTCCACCTCACGGTCGGATATCACTAACCATCATGGATTGGTCTCCACCCAAACTACTCCATGGCTCCAGAGTGTTTGTTCCAAACAAGCCTCTAGGACTAGTAACTAAACCCCAGTTGTTCCCGGGCTCCAGAGTGTTTTTCCAACCAAAGCTCCAGGACTAGTAACTCAACCCACCTAGGGCTCCAAAGCGTTTTTCCAACCAAGGCTCCAGGACAAGTAACTCAACCCAACAATTTTTTTTCGAGATCCATAGAGTTTTTCCAACCAAGGCTTGAGGAACTAATAACTTGACTGAATAGCTAAAGGAATCATGAGAACCAACTAGAGAAAAAAAAAATTAATAATAATAATAATAATTGGAAAGGCTAGAAAAATCCACATCCATACACCATGCATGCCAAACTAATGAGGAAAACATACATGCAACTCAGTACCTGCACTCAGCATCTGTTGTATATGTTGATCTTGATGTCCTCTTACACTTTCTTGCTCTTCCTTTTCCTTCTTGCTCCAAATCACCAAGTATCCAAACTCTCCAAGAGTGCTCCAAGAAAATTGTAAGTATCAAAGAGTATGAGAGAGAGATAGAGAGAATAATGTGAGGGCTCCAAAAATGTGAGAAAAATCTTACCAACTGATCCTCATAAGCCTTTTTATTAATGAGGCCTCTATTTTCTTCATACTCCATTATTTTCCTTCAATTTCATCCTCACATGAAACATGTGACCTTTCACCTTCCTTTTCCCATAATTTCCATTATTTTCTTAAATAAAATGCCAATTAATGTCTCATACCTTTCCAAAGCCTCTGCCTTTCCCAATTTCCTTTAGCCATAATAACTGAAATGAACACCCACTAGGATGTTTTGTTTGCCATTCATCTTGGAATACGTGTGCCATCAGCCGTGGTTATTATTTTTACATGGATTTTTAACCAGGGTTGTTACAATTACCAATAATATGTTCTTCTAGATGGTGTTTTTGAAGGAATTTAAATTTTGATGGAGTTTGAGATGGTTACTTTTTATTTTAATGATCCTTTCTTCCTTTGTTGACTCTTCTTCAAATTCTTCAAAAATAGAATCCTCTTCATGGACTTCAATTCCCTTTTCTGGAAGTGCTTCATCAATCTTTACATCAATGCTTTCTACTACCTTTCATTGTCGATTATTGTATCATTTGTACGCTTTGCTCCTTGTAGAATATCCAAGAAATATTCCTTCATCAACACGAGAATCAAACTTGCCAGGTGAGTCATCATTAATCTTCATAAAGCATTTGCTTCCAAGAACTCTAAAATATTTCACTAAAGCAGGTCATCCGTTCCATAATTCATACTGAGTCTTGTTATTATTTGGTCTTAGTTGAGCTGTATTCAAGGTATATACTATTGTCTCGGATGCTTCTCTCCAAAACTTGGCCTGCAAATAAACTACTAGTAACATTGTTCTTGCCATTTCTTGTACAGTTCTATTTCTTCTTTCTATGACTCCATTTTGTTTAGGAGTTCTACCTAAAGAGAGTTCTCTTTTGATTCCATGTATTTTACAGAAATCAGTAAATTTTTTTGAAGTGAATTCTCCTCCTCTATTTGTTCTAAGACACTTGATTTTTTATTCTTGTTGGACACCTAATCCTCAATGGGTAGGTGTGGAAGACAAATGGACAAACGGAGTCCAAGAGACCACTTGGAATGGAAATCCAAGGGTCACACCAATGTGACATAACTGTACGTCTATGGTGAATAATAATGCAACTCACGCTTATCTTTTCCCGTGTGTGTTTACTTGCTCATTCACCATGTGTGTGTTTAACATGGTATCAGAGCGGTCGATTGCTGGTCCTACTCCAATCTGAGGCACATTTTTGTGGTCCTTCTGTATATGTCAGCTCTACCATTAGTCTTTCATTTCTGAGTTGAATTCTCTCACCTCTGTCCTGGGGAAAAAAAACAAACAAAACAAAAAACAAAAAACAAAATTAAAAATTAAAAATTAAAAATTAAAAAAAAAAAAAAACCCTGCATTTCCCTCGTACCTGGGTCTGTCAAATATCTACTCAAGTGTTACACCACACTGTGCGTTGTTTCTAACGTGTTGCCCTGAGCGTTTTATTCCACCTAAAGTCGACCTCATACATATTTGTTGCTATTGCAAGGAAACATGTCAATGGTCGATTGAATATGCATTGAAGTCCACTGTTGTTGTTGGTGGAGTTCTGAATAATTGTGTTGTGGCATCACACCGCCTCACAGGAGTTAAAGCGAGTCAATTTTTTATTTGTGGAAATCTAGCCCTGCTCAAGTCTAATGCCCTCTCTACACATTTCAGTTTTTCCATCCACTCTAGTTTTCTGCTCGTGAGTGACATTTAATAACTCCTATAATTTCTGCTGGTCAGCCCTTGTGCTCATGAAATTTGGTCGGTTTTTGCTGTGGGGTGCAGTTACCATAATAAGAAATATTGGTTCCTGCCATTTAAACTTCCTCAGTCGGTAACATTTCTACCTTATACACCATTGAGAGTGCTAAGGAGATTCCAATCCTACCATCCCTTTCAAGTCTATAGCACATAACGTCCTCACCACTGAATCGATTCCTCTCCCACTGTGGCTCTTCTCCCACTGCGGATCCTCCTCGGTGTTGTTATACGCCACCTCTATTTTGCGCCTCCAAAAGCTGGATTTCCCACTTCATATAAAGACACCTAAGCGAATTGTGCGATGGAAGAAGCTGCATCTACCAAGAGCGCGGACTGTTAGCTCAGATTCCTTGTAAAATAAAGGATAATACAATGACGGCGCATACTGTGGTGGACCATATTTGCAAAAGAAATTCGATGAATTGAGGCCATCTCGATTTTTGACCTAAATTTTGAGTTTTTAACCTCCAAATAAGTGGATACCAAGCATCAAAGGAGATTGGATTCATGCTTTTCTTTTTGGAAGTGTAACGATATCTCTCGGTATCTAAATAAATCATGGTCCGTTCTCCACCGTGACTCTACCTCCACTGTTCTTCTCCTATAATTGTCTCTGCGATAATCTCTACCTGCCATTCGACGAACCTCTGCCACTGGTCATACCACCTCCCCCGGTTCATAATATCGACTCCTCTCCACACGCAATATCCTCCTTCGGCACCCTCACACCCTCAGTTTCTCTCCCACGATACCTCGGCTCCAGACCCACAGTCTGTCAGCCCTTTGACACCAGCCTTCCCTTCAACGAATCCACCTCCCTCATGGCCTCCTCCACTTACCTATCGGCCATCACACTCTGTTATTACTCCTGTATTGGTGGTCCTATCCCTCGGTCCTCAACTCAATGTCCAACCTCGCTCCTCGATCGTCGGCCCTCCTGCAGGCTCGCACTCCCTCCTCCTTCGCACTCTGCCTTCGCAGCTTCCTGTACGCAGCATCATGTAGTGGATTTGAGGGGGAGACCGAAGTGAGGTCGTATGACCCATGTAGAACGACGGGTGGACCGGTGGTAATTAGTGCTTTGTATTAACACAGCGTGGAGGATCACTATATGGAGTAATGACCATGGGACCATGGAAGATGTGTGGAGTGGAGTCTGGTGTATGCAGTGTAACAATAGGCTAGAGCAGTAACGTAGTGGGAGCAGAATGAGCGCAAATGAAGTGGGAGCATAATCAAATTCCCAATGCTACATGGTTTCTAAAACAAAATCCAACGGACTCACTCTACCTATCCAAAGATATTTTATTCTTGGAGTTGTCAAGTGGACTAAAACTTTTATTCTCTCCCAGCGCTGCTTACCTCCCTCGGCTCCAATCTTTATGGCCTGGTTGGCTATACTCTGCCCTCGCAACTCCTCTCTTATTACAATGGCTTTTATTAGTACAAGTCCCACGATCGAGAAATATATGAATTCCTAGTCATATATGAATACATGCACAGTTCAAATGTTGGTATGGTAGACTCCTCAAATCTATGTGTTCTTGAAGGCAAATACATATTATTAATGTGGAAATTTAGTATGGATGTTGTTATCAGAATTAAAAGGGAATGATGTTTGTGAACTCCTCTGTCATTACATCTACAAAATCTACCATTACTTCCTAAAATATATGTAATTATTGAGATAAGAAGACCAAGGCGAAGTAATGTTGTTGCAATTTGTGATAGCAGACTTTTCACATGCTACTAATTATGTAGATGCAATTATGTAGCATTGAAAGCTATTTGTCCTCTTGCATGTTTACTGGTGCATTTTCAATTGAACTTAATACTCCTCATTTATAGAGTTTGATTATTAACAAAATGGGAAGACTTTATGGAGTACTAGAGTTACAGAATACTCTAATACATTCTAATGTTGAAAATACAATTATGATTGACAAATTCATTCTCACAGACATTCAAACTTGTTTCCAAAACACACAAGAGAAGATTGAGTTTTTGCAGCTTGAATCTCAATTCCAGCAAGAAGAATTACAGCAGCTAAGTCAACATTCTGAACCTGTTTTTGTTCAGAACATTGAAAGAGACTCCCACAATTAGCAAGTCAATAATGTTGTGACTGATTCACATTTTGTGCCTAGTTCAACAACAGATTTGTATGCAGATGCAGAAGCTCGAGTTCTACCTCCCAAGCCCATCATCAAACCTTGGGAAGAGCTTGTCCATAACAAGCACAGAACAGGTCTTGGATATGACAAGGAGTTGTCCTTTCATATTTCGGACTACTCCAAGCCCATTCAATTTCAGGGTGCCAGATTTCTTCATGACAATTCACCTTCAGTTGTTCCAGATCTTGATCCTCTTCCACAACAGCAACAACAGATTGTAAAATTCCAACATTGTGATCGAGTTGGCCATATGAAAGATCATTGTTTTGATCTTCACCCATGCAAGCACTGTGGTCGGCACACCCATTCTTCACATAGATGCTTTGGAAACAAGCCTCCTGCAAGAACAAAGATTCATCTTGGATGGATCGCTTCTTGGCAATGGGCATCAACAACCAAGAAGATGTTTAAGTCACGTGTCAGAACTTGTTCTAGAATATTGAACAAACTTTCAGTTGAGTTTTCGCCATCATCTCACCTTGTACCTAACAAGGGGGGAAATGGTGGTCATCTACAAGCTTCAAAGCCACATCAAGCGAGCCTGAGCCACAATCTCTCATTCCATATTCAGAGTTGTAGCAAGAGACATAACATTTCAAGCGAGCCTGAGCCACAATCTCTCATTCCAGATTTTGAGTTGTAGCCAGAGACACGGATATCAATGAGCATGCCTTTGGTTGGTGGTTAGCCTTAAACCATCTAAGGTTAATATTCTTCCTCTTCAAAGAATTCAGGAAACTTCCTCAAGCAGAAGACTTCAGCTTCTTTCCAGATTTGGTAGAGTTCCGGGAAATGCATTAAGCATTCCAGTGTTGGTGGTCATCCTTAAACCATCACATGTTTTTTTTTTTTTAGATCTAGGACAATCGGTAACATGTGAGAGTTGCCTGAGCAAGGCCCGGGTTCAAATCCAACTGGCTACCACTATAAACCTAGGCTAGGTGCAACAGCCTGCAAGCCGCACACAATAGCAATTAACTTATGCCTCAACAAGAGCCGAGACGTCCACTATGGGGTCGCCTACTCTTCTAGCCAAGAAACAACAGGCATATGTCTCCACGGAGATTTGAACCTTGGTGGATGGGATGAAAACCTTCTCCCTCCACCGTCAGACCTCCGCTTCACGAACCATCACATGTTGTAGACCTCCCTTCTTCTAGGTTTAAGGTCTCCCTCTTCAAATATGAGGACACTTCCTCTAGCAAAATCCCTCATCTTCTTGCTAGATTTGGAAGAGTTTCCAGAATTGCACTAAGCGTTCCAGTGTTGGTGGTCATCCTTAAACCACCTCTTTATGCCAACATTTTAGAGAGCTGATTCAACCTAAGTGCTTCCATGCATACTGTTGAGCCTCAAAATTGTGCTTTCTTTCATTCCACTTTACCTCATTTTCCTTTGTCCATTGCTATCCTAGACCCAATTGATCAATGAATTTAGTTAAAATTACTTTTAGAATAATTTACATGACTGACTTGCTAAGTTTTGTGATTTTTTCCATTGTAAAGCATTTTGACCGGAACTAGCTGCAGAATGCAGACATTCCGTAGCTAACCGGCGATTCTGCAGTTGTCTTCACGTTTGAGTATGTTCCAGGTGGCCTCTCAAGAAAAACCGCATATGGGCATATTCCACGTCATGTCTACATGGTTCGTTGCTCACCATGAAGGAAGAAATGAATTCTGTGTATGGTTTTGGTACGTGGGAACACATTTAAGAAGACAGACTTCTAATAGGACTGTCTTAGTCCAGATGTCCATTTCCTTGTTACGCAGCCACTTCAAGAGTCCTAATGTGATTCCGATAAGGAAAGACAATGTTCCCGAAATTGTTGCAAGTCTTGTTATTTACATTTGTTATATAAACACTTGGGAAACCGAGAGCTAGGCTAGATTTTGTTCTAGATTTTGCTTAGATTCTGTGCTACATTTCTGAAGACGCAGAGTGCTCTGTTCAAGTTATTTCATTTTTAATGAAGCAGACAGTGTTGTTTTGAAAGCGTTGATTTGATTTGGAGTTAGATTCCGTCAGGTGGTAGAGGGCCCCTGCCTCTTGCATGGATTTATTTGCGTAATTTAGATAAGTATTCTAGCTACCTTTACGTTTTTGAAGTTGAATTTGTAGTTGTTTTCATTAGCTACTATAGTTATACTCATTCTAACTCTTCCACAAGAAGAAGCTCTTCCAAAAGATTATAATGATGAATGGGAAATGGCTATAGTATTGTAGGATTTAATCGTAATCTCTTTTATTCACCATCACAGTTATACTTATGCTCAATACTCTTCCACAAGAAGAAACTCTTCCAAGAAATCTTTATACTGTCTTAAGCATGATTGTGATCTTGAACGTTTTAGTTGTGTGTTTTCACTAAGTACCATCGCTTCTCTTGCTCTTAAATGCTTGTCCAAAATATCATAATAATGAGTGGGATATGGCTATGATATCTTAGTTTTTCATTGCTTTCAGTCTTTATGTTTACATTTGCACTCAATTACACAGTCAGGATTGTTCTAAAAACTCTTCCAAAAGAAGGAACTCTTCCAAAATATCAATCATGATGGACAAACAGACTATATAATTCCATAGAATAATGCATGATAGCTTAGTTAGGATGCTCCGAAGTTTAATTGCACTTAACTCATGTTCAGTTTTTTTGCTTTAAGTTTGATAATGACTTGTAGTTTAACATTGTTTTAGGCTAGTGACATTTTAGGTTTGGTTGTAGCTCAACTCATTGCATTTGCACTCCATATTCAGTTGTCATTCACTGCATACTAGATTACTTCAGTTGTTAAATTTAACAAAAAAGCCTTCATTATTCACAAATCTCTTCTTGTTCTAAAATCCATAATTGATTCATCACCATATGAACAGAAGACAATATCATTTTAAGGCCTGAAGTACCTCTGCAATTTCCTTATCATTTCATAAACAGAGCCCTCCCTCAAAAGACTACTTTGAAAAGAAATCAATAACTCTTGAGTAAGGTTTTGTGACATTCAATTAAATTGCAGAATAGGAATTAGCTTTAGAATAGAAGATCTTATGATGGTATAAATGTTTTATTCCAAATATGCTTCAACAAATCTCTAATCAAGGATAAAATGTTGCATCATTATAAGTTAGTTGTTTAAACTGTTTAGTTAGGAAGATTTGCATACTTAGTTGACCATGTTTCAAGCTCTCTCTCAAATGCCTTTGATGAAAGAATTTGACAAGTTTAGTTTGTGTTTTGAATCATTTGCTTAAAAGTCATTATCAAGCTTTGCTTTTGCTTATTCATAGTTTAGATTTAATTCTGTTTTAGTATTGCATTTGCATTTACCATTTGACATCAACCAATAAGGTTTCACCCTGTTTTTAATCATTATCTTCCTTCCATTAGCTTTCTAGTCATTTTCCTTGTGAACATAAAACCACCAAAAGATCAAAAACATCATAAATCATCACAAAAGACCAAAAACATCACAAAACACTACACACAATGCATTAAGAAACAAACACCTAGGTACATACAGTACACTTCACTTCAGCAGTTTACCAACCCTGGTTGACAATTAAATGAGTTCAATTTAGGAGACTAGATTGAGACCAAACATTTTGGCGCCGTTGCCGGGGAAGTGAAAACTAGGTAACCTTTGTTTCTTAGCATCCAAAAACAATTATATGCGTAGGGAGAGAGATTCAAGGGGAAGATTCATAAGCAGCAGAGGCAAAAGTTTGATTTCTAGAACACCAGTTGTTTCATCTAGATCCAGAGTTAGCACACCTTCAACTCATACCCATATTCCATCCTCTCTTGATCCTAGACTTCTAGAAGATCTAAAATCAGATATCCCATTAGAAAAACCTTCCACTTCATCCACTGAACCTGCCATAAAAGAAGATCTGAAAACTCCTGTTAGGGACACAAACCTTTCCACTTCCACAAGAGAGTCAACCATGGTAGAAGAAGGAGGAGGAGTTTTTAATGGAGAACACACACTATTTGGAGGTAGAGGTAGAGGTAGAGGAGAAGGAGGTAGAGGTGCAGATGGAGGAAGAGGTAGAATAGGAAGCTCTTTTGGGTTCCCTATAATTGATGAAGAAACCAATACAACTATGAAAAATATTTCACCCTCTGTCCTTCCAAACTTATATGGACTTAAAACTGAAGATCCTGAAACCTTCTTATTCGAATTTGAAGTGCTTTGTAGAACTTATGACTACTTACAAGATGCTCAAAAATTGAAATTATTTCCTTCAACTTTGAAGGGAGCAGCATTGAAGTGGTTTATGAGTCTGATCAGCAGTTCTATTAGAACATGGTAAGACATGAAACAAGAATTTCTAGAGAGATATTTGGATTATTGTATGCCGGTTAATCATAAGGATGAAGTGTTCAAGATGTTACAAAAAGAAGATGAAAATTTGGAAGATTTGTTGGAGAGATTCAATTACAACATAAAAAGGTCAAAAATGGAAAACCTAGATCAAGACACCTTAAAAGTTGTTTTGTTGAAAACAATTAGGGATGAATGGTTGGATATCCTTAACATGATGGGAAAAGGGGATATATCACAACTCACATTACCTGAAATATCTGAGTTATGTATCAACCTTTCAAGAGGGAAATCTAAAACTGTCAAAGGTCCAAGAGATTCTGCTCTTGCAAGGGCAAGTAAGTCTGCTTCTGGGACAGTAAGTAGATCAGAAATAGGTCACATGCTTGATGATTTTAAATCTGACATCTTAGGGAGTCTTAGTGAACAAATAGACACCCTCAAGATAAAAAACAAGCAAAAGGCTGAATCTGATGCCTTGGCAATCTTTTGTCCCAAATGTAGAAAGAAACATGCCTTGAGAGAGTGTCCTTTGGATGTAAAAGTTGTAGAAACCTGTGTTATTTGTTCTGAGAAACATGAGACCAAGAATTGTCCTTCTCTTCCTGGTCTCAAGGCTGTTTTTCAGGAGGAAACTCCTACAGATTCCACATAGTCTCTCAATTTTGTATCTATAAGACCTTGGTAGGGACCTTAGGCACAAGGATTCCATGATCAAATGTATAATCAACCTCCACCTTGGAATCCTTGGCAGCAACCTTGGCCCCAATTTCAAAATCAATCTCAGTCCTGGGCACAAGGAACACAAAGTTCCTATGGAAGATACTCTCCATACTATCAGTATCCACCATCCTATCCACCATACCCACATTTTTATCCTCAAAATCCTCAACAAAATTTTCCTCAAAATCTTCACCAAAATCTTCAACAACATCATCAAAATCAACCACATCAAAATAAACCACTTTCATTACCATTCCCTCAAAAATCAAATCAATTGCCGGCTCAACCCATACCAAACCCCAATAATAAGAACCCTCAGAATACATACATGATAGAAGGCCAACAATTTCCAACTTATTTAATCACTCCTTTAGACCTTAGTGATGTTCAACTTAGGTCTGGAAGGATACTTGAAAAGAGGAAACCTTCTGTGATCATACAAGAACAAGATAATTCTGAGGAAGACTCCCTACGGGTGAATAAAAGTCTTGAGGAAGACACATCCTTTCAAAACCCACACATTGAAAAACTAAAACAAAAAGATCCAATAAATCCAACTCCTGTATTAGAGCAACCATCCACATCTACTTCTATACCTCCCTTTCAGGAAAGATTACAAATTGATAGAGGTGTAGAAAAACAAATCATGGTGCCTAATTATGATTTCTTAGATGAATTGAGAAATGTTTGCATTAAAATTCCATTATTGCAAGCCATCAAGGAAATCCCAATTTTAGCCAAAACAATAAAGGATTTGAGTATGAAGACAACAAGAAAAAGAATAAGAGAAACCAAGAAAATTCAACTGGTAGGACAAATAGCAGACATTATGATGGGAAAGATTGTTATTCCAAAGTATCTTGACCCAGGAAATCCAGTTGTCAAAATTCACATCAACGGAATTGAAATTCAAAACACACTCATTGATTTAGGAGCAACAATAAATATCATGAGTAGACAAATCATGGACAAACTGAAACTTCCTAATCTTCTCTTTACACCCACACTATTACAATTAGTAGATAGATCTGTGATCAAACCAGATGGGGTAATAGAAGACATTCCAATGTCCCTAGATTCCTGGGAGTACCCTGTGGATTTCATGATCCTAACTCCTAAGAATAATCTAGGAGGCCATCCTGTTATATTAGGAAGACCTTGGTTGGCTACATCTGATGCTTTTATTAGTTGTAGGTCCGGTGATATGTATATTTCTGATGGTAGTTCAACTAAAAAATTCACTTTATATCCTCCAGCTAGGACAATTACGGATCTAGATGACACTCAATGGATAGAGGATGAAGAATATTTACAACCACTCTTCACAATTTCAGAAATTAGTGAAGATAATCAAATTCTGAATACTCTAGAAAACTTTGAATCCTCTCCAGAACACAAACATGAATCATTTCAGGAGGGATCCAATATTGAATTTTTTTCATCTAGGCAGATGTCTCTTCATTCTATGGACAAATTTGGCAGCTCTATAAGTGAATTTTTTCCAGGCAAAACTTTGAACATAAATAAGAACCTAGAAAAATCTCAACAAGAAGAGTTAGTCAAAGTATTACAGAGACATTCTTCTGCTTATGCATGGGAATACACTGACATGAAAGGGATAAGCCCCAAGACTTGTACTCATCACATCTATATAGAGGCAAATTGCAAACCAATCAGACAGCCTCAAAGACGGATGAATCCAAATCTTAGGGAAATTGTTAAAGAGGAATTGCAAAAATTGTTAAATGTTAATTTCATCTATCCTATTTCAGATATTCGGTGGGTTTCTCCTTTGGTAATTGTGCCAAAGAAAAATGGAAAATGGAGGGTGTGTGTTGACTACCGAGAACTGAATAAAGCTACTCTTAAAGACCATTTTCCCTTACCTTTCATAGATCAAGTATTAGATACATTAGTTGGCAAAAAGTACTTCTCATTCCTAGATGGGTTTAGTGGTTACAATCAAATCCAAGTAGCACTTGAAGACCAAGACAAAACCACATTCACCTGTCCCTGGGGTACCTATGCTTACCGATTATTACCATTTGGATTATGCAATGCACCTGCAACATTCCAAAGGGCAGTATTAGGAATTTTTTCGGATCTAATACATGACTATGTAGAGGTGTACATGGATGATTTCACAGTTTATGGGAATACATTTGAAGAGGCTTTAGAAAACCTGGAAAAAGTCTTAAAAAGATGTCAAGAAGCAAACCTTTCACTTAGTCATGAAAAATGTTTTATGATGTTTACTAAAGGTATTGTTTTAGGGCACCACATTTTAGGGGATGGGATTAGAGTTGATGAGGCAAAAGTTGAAGTCATTTCTAACCTATCCATTCCAAGTTGTCAAAGAGATGTTAGAAGTTTTCTAGGATTTACAAGGTATTATCGGAGATTTATAGAAAACTTCACCAAAATAGCATCTCCTCTCTTCAAATTACTCACCAAAGATTGTGAATTTAAGTGGACTTCTGATTGCCAGTTAGCTTTTGAAACCCTGAAAACCAAAATTTCTGAAGCACCCATATTAAGGGGACCTAACTGGAAGTTACCTTTTCATATCTCGACAGATGCTTCCGATACAGCTCTAGGGGCAGTATTGGGGAAGAAAGATTTGATTCCCTATGCCATCTATTATACCAGTAAAAATTTGACTCCTGCAGAGTTAAACTATACTGTAACTGAAAAAGAGTTTTTAGCTGTTGTTCATGCCATAAACAAATTTAGACACTATATAACAGGCTATGAAACTTTTATTCACACAGATCATTCTGCAATTAGATATTTAATGAACAAATCAATCACTAATGGCAGAGTTATAAGATGGTTGTTGCTCTTACAAGAATTCAACATTACTATTCTAGATAGGCCTGGAAAACAAAACACAGTAGCTGATTTCCTATCTAGACTCCAAAATATCAAAGATGACACTCTGGTTGAAGATCAATTTCCTGATGAATATCTTTTTGCAATCTCTACTCAAACTCCATGGTTTGCTGATATTGCTAATTATTTAGTTTCAGGAAAATTTCCTTCAATTATGAATACAAAGGGATAAAAGAAAAATCATTTGTGATAGTGCAAAATATTCATGGGTTGCTAATGAGTTGTACAAGACAGGTCCAGATTTGATCATTAGAAGGTGTGTTCGTGAAGATGAGATGCCTGAGATTCTCAAGGCATGTCATGATGAACCTTGTGGTGGACACTTTGCAGATAAGAGGACATCCTATAAGATCCTTAATTTAAGATATTATTGGCCATCCTTGTTTAAAGATGCTAAAGAATATGTCAAAAGGTGTGACAGTTGCCAAAGGGTAGGGAAACCTTCTCCTTCAGGTGAGATGCCATTACAACCTCAGGTACACATTGAACCTTTTGAAAAATGGGCTTTGGATTTTTTAGGACCTATTAGTCCTCCATCAAAGCAAAATAAATATATATTAGTTTGCACTGATTATGTTACTAAGTGGGTAGAAGCTAAACCATTACTTGTTGCTAATGAATCATCTGTAGTTACTTTTCTTTTGAGGATATTTTTACTCGTTTTGGTGTCCCAAGGGAAATTGTTACAGATCAAGGAGCTCAATTTACATCAAGGCTAGTGGAGCAAATGATGGAGAAGTACAAAATAAGACATAGAAAATCTACTCCTTATCATCCACAAGCAAATGGTCAAGTGGAATCTACTAATAAGATCATTGAAGGAATCCTAACAAAGACTGTTCATTTACATAGAAGAGATTGGGTAGATAGGCTTCCTGAAGCCTTGTGGGCCTATAGAACTACATGGAGAAACACAACAAGCCATACTCCTTATGAGCTTGTTTATGGAAAGCAAGTTTTGTTTCCCATAGAGTTCCAAATTCAAACTTTCAAAATGGCAGTTCAGCTAGGACTTGATTTAATGGAGGCACAAAAGCATAGACTGAAGCAAATTAATGAATTGGATGAGATCAGACAAGATGCAGTTCAGAAGACAAGTCTAGTCCAACAGCAAAGGGCTAGATGGCATGATAAGTACATCAAAGAGAAGAAATTCAAAGAGGGTGACTGGGCTCTCTTGTTTGATTCAAAATTCAAGGATTTTCAAGGTAAATTTCAGACACATTGGCTTGGGCCATATGAAATTGTTGAAATTTTTGATAATGGGGCAATAAAAATCAGAACTATAGATGAAGAAGAGGTCACTTTTCTTGTGAATGGTCATAGATTGAAACTATATCACAAACCACTCTCAAGAGAAGAATTTGTCAAGAAGTTCCAAGAATGCAGTGATGTGAAGTTAATGAAGAAGAATTCTTCTTCTTCATCAACTTGATTAAATTTTCTGAAGTATTTCTTTGAAAAAAAAAAAAAAAGGTATAAACATGAAAACCAATCATTGATTGGCATGTTTATACAGAAAAGATAGGGTGAGAATCAGAGTCTCTCTGACACTCTAACTTTTCCATTTTGTTTTTGCAAGCAGCTGTTAAAAAAAAATCATAAGTTCAGATCCATAGTGCTTATGATCCATCTCATTTCATTTCACTTCATTCACCTATCCATCCATACTCCACTTCATTCATTCATTCATATTCTACTTCATTCCATGTTTCATTCATCTCATTCCATACTCCATCCATCTCATTTTTCATGTCAAGATTTAAAGTCTGATGTCTTGCTGTAAATGAATAAAACATATCATGGATTGCAGGGTAGTTCTTATGTTCTTTCACTCCATTTCATAAATTGAATCCATTCCATTTCATCATCCACTTCATACATATCATAACACATCATCCATCTCCATTCATACCACATAACATTTCACCTATATTTCCAAAAACACTCCATCCCATGATCAAAATGCTCTACAGGTACATTCTGCAGCTTAACAGACATTCTGCAGTTGTTCAGCCTTTCCGCAGCTAGCCAGACATTCCGCAGCTACAAATCCTGAAGACATTAGTCAGCAGACATTAAAATTGCAACAAAATGATCCAGTGTATCCATGAATAAAAAGCATCAAGAAGGATTATGAAGACTCATTCAAAGGTGGACAAAGAAGACAAAGACTACAAAAATCAAATGAAAAGCAGAGGTAACAAGTTTAGATTATAATGGAATTTCATAAAGTTTAGCATAGTTTTAGTTATGAATTGTTCAAAAAGGTTGTTTTAATTATTTTTATTGATCAAGACCAATAAACCCTCCACAGACTTTGGATTAAAATCTCTCATTTCAAATTCCATGCCCGACATCATTTAAGCGGTTAAAATGGCTGAAGTATTTGAATTCTTCACGTCTCTTAACCAAATCATTCAATGATGATTCTCTTTGCCGTTGTAAAATATCCGCCGTCTTTTCAATCATTAATTTGTTTCCTCCACCTCACTCCATTACCTCATTCCGTGACCACTACCATCACTCCATTCTGTAGCCAGCATTTCATTCCGTAGACAGAGATATTCTTATCATTGTGAGCAGAGCAAAAAGGGTATATCAGTTTGAATCACCGTGGGCAGAGATTGAGCATTATCACTATAAACACAGAGGTATAGCAGAGAAGAATTTGAAGCCATTTGTTACCGTCGACAGAGATATAGCAGTATGGGAATTTGAAGCTATTTGCCACCGAGAGACAGAGGTATAGTAGTGTGGGAAATTTGAAGCCATTTGTCACTGTCAAACAGAGGCATATCAGTCCAAAGCTCCATTGTCAACAGAGGCATATCAGCCCGAAGTTTTGAAGCTGTTTTCATTGTCAACCAGAGGTATATCAGCTCGAAGTTTGAAGCTGTTGTCACTGTCAATCAGAGGTATGTCATTCCGAAGTTTGAAGCCATTGTCATTAAGAATTTGAAACCATTTCAATTCGAAGGTGAAAGTTATTGTTTCTGTGGGTAGAAGAGTGTTAATCTGAACATTGAAAAATAAATTATGGGTTTCATTGTAAGAACTAAACCAGTGGGTTCAAAATATTTAGAAGGCTACCCTCAATGCAAAGAAATGTTGCAACAGATAGGATGGCTTCAATTTTTTGAGAAATTTAATGGCTTCCACAAAGAAGTCACTAAAACATTTGCAAGATCATTTCAAGGAACTGAAGTTGAAGTGGGAGATGTCAAATTTACTGTCACTGAAGTTTTCATTGCAGAAGCTACAGGGTTGCATAGAAATGGAGAGAGATGGTTCAAAAACAGAGAATTCCACAATGAATCCTAGAAGCAAATTCTAAAATCACCAGGTATGGATGTCATTGTATTTAAGAAAGGAATTCCAAGTTCTGCATTGAAAAATAAATGGAGAAACATACTACTTCTTCTGCAAAAATTTATTACATGTGAGGGCAGATATGGTACATTTTATGTCTACCACATTAGACTGATAATGCATTTTCTGGGGGAAGACTTAAACCTACCCTATTTCTTGCTTCAAAGCTTGAAAAAGATGGCTTCCTGTGTTCAAAGAAGGGTTCAATTTTTAGAGACAACTTTATATCATCATGGTTTGATTAAAATTTTGGTTGAACATCATTTATCCAAAACAAATGATACATGGGACAAGTTCTTGATAAGAAATCATTTTGAAGAGCCAAAAGAACCCTCACCGGAACCACAGCCTACAAAGAGAAGCAGGAAATGGAGGGCTTCAAAAGTTGAAACTGATAAAATAGTCCAAGAAAGTAGTGAGGAAATCATTTCAGAGAAGTTGACTCAAATCAAGAGATAGCTTAAGGAAGAAAAGGTAATTAGGAAATCTGTCATGGAAAAAGGAGAGGAATCTTCTCAGCCTAGAAGAAGCCACAGACTAAAGGGGAAACTAAGGAAAACTCAAATCAAACAAACAGGGGTGATTAATATAGAAGATGAGGAAACATCCATTGAAGAAGATGTTGAAGATGATTTTAATGAAGGAACCCCTGAAATTGACCCTGCTCAACAAGAAATTTATGACTATGTGGAAACTTTGGAAAGGAGAGCTTCAGAAAGCAAGGAGAGAACCCCCAGTCCTCCACTGTCTGAAATAGATATATTAAGAAGGGATAGGTATGAGTTGGAAATACTTAATAGACACATCAAAAATGAGAATGAAATTCTCAAGGATCAAGTCACGCTCAAAACTGATATGAACTCAACCTTATCCCTACATATAGACAAAGTGGAAAAGACCAATGACAAGTTGAAGAAGAGGAACAAAAAGCTAATTAGGGCACTTACCAACCTAAGGTTCAAACTTGTTATCAGAAAACCCAGAAGATCTTTAGCTTCCAGACAAAGGAGAAGGAGAGGATTAGATGTTCTTGCAGAAGCCTCTGAGTTCATAGGATAATTTGCATGAGGACATGCAAGGAGACAGCAGGGGGGGTATGTTGAGCCTCAAAATTGTGCTTTCTTTCATCTTAATTTACCTCATTTTCCTTTTTCCATTGCTATCCTAGACCCAATTGATCAATGAATTTAGTTAAAATTACTTTTAGAATGATTTACATGACTGACTTGCTAAGTTTTGTGATTTTTTCCATTGTAAAACATTTTGATCAACTAACAGAAGGTAGATTTCCTGAGTTGTCCGTTTATCTACATTGTCTTCATGCGGCCTGTTCTGTGGCCTTGGAAAACTCTGTGCTAGTAATCCAACAAATATGTCTTATATACAATGTTGCTCACCATGAAGGAAGAAACGACCTCCGGGTATGGTTTGACATGGGAACATACATTTAAGAAGGAAGATTTGTAGGACCGGTCCTCACCCAGATGTCCATTTTTACATGGCCACTTCAAGAGTCCCAATGTGATTCAAAAGAAAGACAATGTCGTTCCTGAAATTGTTGCAAGTCTTGTTATTTACATTTGTTATATAAACACTTGGGAAACCGAGAGCTAGGCTAGATTTTGTTCTAGATTTTGCTTAGATTCTGTGCTACATTTCTCAAGACGCAGAGTGCTCTGTTCAAGTTATTTTCACTTTTAATGAAGCAGACAGTGTTGTTTTGAAAGCGTTGATTTGATTTGGAGTTAGATTCCGTCAAGTGGTAGAGGGCCCCTGCCTCTTGCACGGATTTATTTGCGTAATTTAGATAAGTATTCTAGCTTCCTTTACGTTTTTGAAGTTGAATTCGTATATTTTCAATAGCTAATGATAGTTATACTCATTCTAACTCTTCCACAAGAAGAAGCTCTTCCAAAAGATTATAATAGATCGTACCTGGGAATGGCTATAGGACAGGATTTAATTGTAATCTCTTTTTATTCACCATCACAGGTGAAGATATGCTCATACTCTTCCACAACAAGAACAAGAAATCTTTATACTGTCTTAAGCATGATTGTGATCTTGAACGTTTTAGTTGTGTGTTTTCACTAAGTACCATCGCTGCTCTTTCTCTTAAACGCTTGTCCAAAATATCATAATAACGAGTGGGATATCGCTATGATATCTTAGTTTTTCATTGCTTTCAGTCTTTATGTTTACATTTGCACTCAATTACATAGTCAGGATTGTTCTAAAAACTCTTCCAAAAGAAGGAACTCTTCCAAAATATCAATCATGATGGACAAACAGACTGTATAATTCCATAGAATAATGCATGATAGCTTAGTTAGGATGCTCCGGAGTTTAATTGCACTTAACTCATGTTCAGTTGTTTTGCTTTAAGTTTGATAATGACTTGTAGTTTAACACTGTTTTAGGCTAGTGACATTTCAGGTTTAGTTGTAGCTCAACTCATTGCATTTGCACTCCATATTCAGTTGTCATTCACTGCATACTAGATTACTTCAGTTGTTAAATTTAACAAAACAGCCTTCATTATTCACAAATCTCTTCTTGTTCTAAAATCCATAATTGATTCATCACCATATGAATAGAAGACAACATCATTTTAAGGCCTGAAGTACCTCTGCAATTTCCTTATCATTTCATAAACAGAGCCCTCCCTCAAAAGACTACTTTGAAAAGAAATCAATAACCCTTGAGTAAGGTTTTGTGACATTCAATTAAATTGCAGAATAGAGTTAGGAATTAGCTTTAGAGTAGAAGATCTTATGATGGTATCAATGTTTTACTCCAAACATACTTCAACAAATCTCTAATCAAGGACAAAATGTTGCATCATTATAAGTTAGTTGTTTAAACTGTTTAGTTAGGAAGATTTGCATGCTTAGTTGACCATGTTTCAAGCTCTCTCTCAAATGCCTTTGATGAAAGAATTTGACAAGTTTAGTTTGTGTTTTGAATCATTTGCTTAAAAGTCATTATCAAGCTTTGCTTTTTCTTATTCATAGTTTAGATTTGATTCTGTTTTTAGTAGTGCATTTGCATTTACCATTTGACACCAACCAATTAGGTTTCACCCTGTTTTTAATCATTAGCTTCCTTCCATTAGATTTCTAGTCATTTTCCTTGTGAACATAAAACCACCAAAAGATCAAAAACATCATAAATCATCACAAAAGACCAAAAACATCACAAAACACTACACACAACGCATTAAGAAACAAGCACCTAGGTACATACAGTACACTTCACTTCAGCAGTTTACCAACCCTGGTTGACAATTAAATGAGTTCAATTTAGGAGACTAGATTGAGACCAAACACATACTTTGTAGATTTGTTTTACAACTCTCTTCTTGGACTCACACATACCCCTTCGAATTAAGGGGGGGAATGTTGGACACCTAATCCTCAACAGGTAGGTGTGGAAGGCGAATGGACAAATGGAGTCCAAGAGAACACTTGGAATGGGAATCCAAGGGTCACACCAATGTGATATAAATGTACATCTATGGTGAATAATAATACATATCACGCTTATCTTTATCTTTGTGTGTTTACTTGCTTGTTTACCATGCGTGTGTTTAACAATTCTTTTTCATTTTCTACAAGAGATTTGAAATTATTAAAACATTCAAAAGCTTCGTATTTGAATTTTATAAATAATACCCACATCATTCTAGTATAGTCATCTAAAAATAGAGTAAAGTACCTTTCTCCTTGTAGAGGTGAAGATTATGGTTGGTACACATAAATCTAAATATATGATCTCCAAAGGTTTTTATGTTGAGAACTCCTTAGTCTTGAAGCAAGTTCTAGTTTCCTTTCCCTGTTGACATGGGCCACACACAACTTGTTTCGGCTTTATAATTTTCCGAATGTCCCTCACTGCACTTGTTTTCTGATATTAACCAAGTTGTCAAAGTTTATATGTCCCAATCATTTGTGCCATAACCAACTTTCATCTGTTCGACTCATATAGCAATTTTCTTCTTGAATTTTACTCAAAATGTATACATTATCATGTGTTATTACTCCTTTTCCCACAAGTTCTCCTAAAAAGGATTTTATTTTCTCATAGGTTTTAGTACTAAAGATAACATTATTTCCTTGGTCACAAATCTGGATAACACTTAGAAGATTATGTTTGAGCCCTTCCACCAACAATGCATTATGTGCTTTTCCCTTTCCATTAACAAGAGAAATTGTCCCTTTTCCAAAAAATTTATAAGATCCACTTCCAAAGGATACATTTCCATCCTTTTTGTTTAATGAGATAAACTTCATTTGGTCACTTGGCATGTGTCTTGAACATACATTATCCACAAACCATTGATTTTCATCACTATGTGCACATAAATCTGGGCCACATTTATCTGTAGTGGGTTCCTCCTTCTTCAACTCTTCCCTTTTTTATATAAATGGACAATTTTATGCATCATGGCCAATATCGTTTCATTTTGAGCATACTAGATCATAATTGGACAAAGGATCAAATGAATTGTATGTCTTGATTTGACCATGTTCTTAAACTATGTGGCTTGATTTGATAATTGGTCCTATATCTTGAGCTATTATCCTTATAAGCCTTACAATGCTTAGCTTGATGATCAAATTTTTTACAATGGAAACAACAACCAAGAAATATAGTTTGGTACCTATTAGGATAGCCTTGAATTGATGTAATATTATACCCTGGAGATAGATTTCCTTCATTCCTAGGTGGACCTTTGTTCTTGGTGGAATGACTTCTCCTCTTTTGGATGATTTTAAAGGATGTCAGCATAACTTCTTTGGATTTTTTCATTGGCATTATTTTTTGAACTTGATGATTCTCCTTTGAAACCAATTCCAGTCTTAACATGTTGAGGTCTTTGAGTATCAAGGATGTTATCAAGATTTGGAGATCTTTTCCAACTCTTATTAACCTGGTTCAACTCATTCCTTAGAGAGAAAATTTCAGCTTCACGTTTTTCACATATCTCTTCTCTTTATTTTAATTTGTTGTTAAATAATTCTTCCTTCCTTTTTGCTTCTTCCTTTTATACTTTTAGAGAAATTACCTTCTTCATTAATTTCTCATTTTCTTCAATGACACACAATAGTAATTCATCCACATTTCCTTCATCTTCTTTTTCGGAATCATCATTCGTAAATGCCATGAACAAAACTTCAGCTTCCAACATAGTCATCTTCGTCACACTCATCATTATCCATTTTGAGTCAGAAGATATTTTTAGTTGATTTTTTCTTTGTAATCAATATTTTTTTTTCTTCGAGGTCGTCTTGTTTGAAGAAGAAATTGTTCTTCTTTGACCCTTTCTCCTTGAACATCCTTTTTTTATATTCATCTTTATCATTGTTATCATGTTTATGATGACATTTTGTAGCATAATGTCCTATTCTTCCACACTTAAAAGAAATGATAGGATACTTACCTTTGAGCTTGGACCCTTTCCTTAGTTTATTCACGAATTGTGCTAGTTTTGTTTCAATATAGGAATCATCACAGATATAATTACAATTTTCCCTTTCTTTGATGATTTTGAAGCCTTAAATGTAGCTTCCTTGGAGTTTGGGATTCCTTTTCTCATTTCATATGCAATGATAATCCCATGAAGTTTGTCTATCTTTAGAGTATCCAAATCCTTTATTTCTTCTAAGACACTTCCTTTGGAATCAAACCGTCCTGGAAGAGATCTCAAAACTTTTTGGACAATTGTGCTTTATTCAATATTTACACATAGACCCTTGAGTGAGTTGACAACTTCATCCACTCGAGGAAAAATGCCGCAATATCTTCTTCGTCGTCCATCTTAAGACTCCCAAATTGTCTTCTATGAGTTTGGAGTTTTTCCTTATTTACCTTGGAGTATCCATCATCATCATAGATAGAAATAAGTTTGTCCCACATTTCATTAACAAAATCACAGTTCATAAATTTTTTAAATTATGAATCAGAAATTCCACTTGTTATGGAATTTAGTGCTTTGGCATTTGCTATATAAGATTTCCTTCCATCCTGATTTGTTGGTGGAGAAGGTGGAACTTTATACCCATCCATAACTGATTGTCATACTTCAAGTCCAAGAGATATTAAATGGAATGTCATCCTACGCTTCCAAAATTCAAAATTTGTTTCATCAAAATGGGGGATTTTTTCTGAATCCTGATTTTACATTGTGACTTGATAATCCTTCTTCTAGTTGTTAGGTTGATTATGAATAAGTTGGCTCTGATACCAATTGTTGGAAATACTGAGAGGGGGGTGAACCAATATTTATTTTCAATTGTTATTTTTACCAGTTAATATTCTTCACAATTATAATAAGAAAATAAATAATAGGAAATTATTAGGAACAAATGAGCACACCAATCCTCTTCTCACAATAGTTTGAGTACAATAATGTTTAAGGGATCCAACCCTTCAATTCACCATGCTCCAACCTGTTTCCAAGCACCAACTTGGGCTTTATGAGGCTCCAACCACTAGGTCTACAACCATATCTTTCTCAAGGCTCCAAACTTGTTTTAGAGGCTCCAACCAATCAAATTTTTAATAAATAGAATGAATAAGTAACTTACATCAATTGCTAGACAAGTTTGTTCCAAACTTCCAATTTGTCCTCTAAATATTCTTCTCAATCCAATACGTCACTGTCCAAACCACCAAATTCTCCATTGTCCAAACCACAAGCCTCTAACTATCACCACTTCAAGCTTTACTAATGATTGTTGATGCCTCCACTAACTGTCTGCAAAAAACACTGATCACTGAAATGATGATAATCCACAGTTAAGTGACCACTCCATAGTTTTGTCACCACAAAGCCTTCCTCAGTTGTGTTTCCAGTCCTCCACAAATTTGTTTTATCATAGCTTCAAAGAATCACTTGTATACACTTCAATTATCCTCCACAGATCTGTTTTGTCTAAGCTCAAAAGAGACACTGGTCTACACTTCGCATTCACTTTAATCTTGGTCAAGTTTCCGAAATTATTTGATGAGGTCTAAATCCCAGGTCTGAGGTAAGGAAGTGCTAACTGGGCACCCAAACAGATTCGTGCTATGTGATGATCTGAGTTGCTTCAGAGGATTTTCGACACGAGGTCGAGGTCACTAACACAGTGATCACAGGTCACAGTTCCAAGCCTTAAGACAGGGTAGCAACACGGATCTGATTTCTGTGGTGTGGGAAATCTGAAACGCAAGTCCGAGGGTTTGTTCCACGGGTCTGAGGCTATGTGTGAAGTCTTTTCCAGTGGTATGAATTGCAAAAATCAAATAGAATTGAGCCACAATATATCTGCTTCTTTTAACAAGGTTCTAAACTAATGTTTATAGTCCTTGTCACAGGTAATGTTGACAGCTTATTGTCATAGGTTTTAGGGTGTAGATATGCAATCACATATTCCAAACAATAATCCTTCAAGCCCTCGTTGGTGTCCTAGTTCACAAGTTGTGAACTATGGTGTATCTATGTAATTCTCTTCACCAAATCTATGATTGAAATGAACTATTTACACTTGTATTTATACATATTTTCAATTATAAATGAAGGGACGTGACTTTTGGAGGCAAGGCCGACAAGAATAAGTTTTCCTAAGTTGGCTAGGGTAGATAATATGATATGTTATCTTAAAAAATCATTTTCTCTTAGACTAATGGGAGTTAGAGGATGAGTGAGGGCTCATTGGAAAGGGGAAAGAGTCCTCTACAAGCTAGTGAAGGAGGCACTGTAAATGTTGTCTTTAAAATGTTAAATAATAGTTTTCTTTATGATTGTTCAAGAATTGTAGAGTATACCCTGGGGTTTTTTAGGATTCTTCATGCATAAGGTCATTAGGACTAGGATAAGGGTTAGGGCATCTTCATTATGGATCCAAGTGTGGCCTCCAACAATCATCCATGTCATCAAATGTAATCATCCATGTCATCACGACCTTCAACAATACTCGTATTGACATCAATGACAATTATTGACCAACAATGTCCCTCGTTGTCATTGATGGAAATATTCTCTCTTCTTCCAACATTTTCTCCCCCTTTGACATCAATGGAAAATGGGTTGTCCAAGTACTCCCCCTATCAAGCTGCCTCTTTTCATGTTGCTCCCCCTGTCATGGTTCTCCTACCTTTGTCAAAGTGTTGGCTTAATGTGATGCAAGAGCAAAGACCCCCATGTTTTTGCGAAGATATTCAAATGCTTCTTCTGGTAGGGGCTTTGTGAAAATATATGCAGTTTTTTATTTTGTATTGACGTATTCCAATATCATATTATGTTCTGCAACTTGCTCTTGGAGAAAGTGGTATTTGATTCGAAAATGTTTTTTTTTTTAGTGCATTACCGGATTCTTTGAAAGATTGATGACATTGGTGTTGTCACAATAGATGATGATTGGTGGATTAGTCTCTATGTTGACATCTTTCACTGCTTCCTTAATCCACAATATTTGCGTACAACAATCTGCAGCAGTTATATATTAGGCTTTAGCTGTGGAGAGAGATATAGAAGATTTTTTTTTGCTAAGCCAAGATACAAGCCAGTCTCCCATGAAGAATGCATTTTAGTTAGTACTTTTTTTATTGCCTACGCTTCCAGAACAATTAGCATCGGTGTAAGTTGTCACTGTAAGATTTGTGCTTTTGGGATACCATAGGCAAAAATTAGGAGTACCTTTCAAATATCTAATAATTCTTTTCAGAGCCAATAAATGGGATTCCTTAGGAGTTGATGAAATCTTGCCACCATTCCTATTGGTTGCATAATATTGGGTAGTGAAGCAGTTAAGTATAAAAGAGCTCCAGTTATAGACCTACAAAGAGTTGCATCCACCGAAGGGGATTCATCATCTTTTCTTAATTTTCAATCTGTAGTCATTGGTGTGCTCATAGGAGCATATTCTTCCATCCCATATCTCTTAAGCATGTCTTTAAGATATTTTGCTTGGGATATGAACATACATGCTTTAGTTTGAGTTAATTGTAGTCCAAGGAAGTAAGATAGTTCACAAATCATAAGCATTTAAAAATCCTTAAACATATTTTGAGCAAATTCAAGACTCATAACATCATCGTTGTTGGCAAAAATCAAATCATCAACATATACAAGAGTGACTAACAATTTATCTTTGTCCATTTTCATGTAAATATTACTTCATGCCACCCCCTTTTTGAAGCCTTGTTGTTGTAGATAATGATCCAATCTTATGTACCAAGCTCTATGAGCTTGTTTCAATCCATATAACGCCTTTTTCAACTTACATAAAAATTCTTTTCCTTCTACTATATTAGACCCTTATGTTTGCTCGATGTAAACTTATTCCTTTATATCAACATTTATAAATGTTGATTTAACGTCCATTTGATAAACTTTAAACCCTTTTGAACAAGAAAATTCCAAAAACGTTCTTATAGCTTCCAAACGAGCTACTGAGGAAAATATTTCTTCAAAGTCAATTCCTTCAGTTTGTGAGTATCCTTTACAAACAAGCCTCGCCTTGTTTCTGATGATTTTTCCATCTTAAGTCATTGTGTTTTTGAACACCCGCTTGGTTCCAATTATATTTTTATCTTTTGGATGAGGTACAAGTTCCCATGTTTCATTCTTTTCGATTTGAAACATTTTTTATTCCATTGGTTCCACCCAATGAGGGTCCTTACTAGCTTGAGAAATTTTTTCTAGTTCTACCATGGATAGAAGACAACATCATCTTTTCTTGGTATACTTGTCATCCTTCTTCAGGTTTGTATCCCATCATCTACATTACCAATAATATGTTCTTCTGGATGGTGTTTTGGATGAATTTTACTTTTGATGGAGTTTGAGATGGTTCCTTTTGATTTTCTGGATCCTTTTCTTCCTTTGTTGACTCTTCTTCAAATTCTTCAAAAATAGAATCTTCTTCATGGACTTCAATTCCATTTTCTGGAAGTGATTCATCAATCTTTACATCAATGCTTTCTACTACCTTTCGCAATTGATTATTGTAGCATTTGTATGTTTTTCTCCTTGTAGAATATCCAAGAAATATTGCTTCATCAACACGAGAATCAAAATTGCATCGTAAGTCATCATTGATATTCATAAAGCACTTGTTTCCAAAAATTCTAAAATCTTTCACTGAAGCAAGTCGTCATTTCCATAATTCATATGGAGTCTTGTCATTATTTGGTCTTAGTTGAGCCCTATTCAAGGTGTATATTTTTGTCCCGACTGCTTCTCTCCAAAACATGGCCTGCAAGTCAGTTGCTAGTAACATCGTTCTTTCCATTTCTTGTACATTTATGTTTCTTCTTTCTACCACTCCATTTTGTTTAGGAGTTCTAGCTACAAAGAGTTCTCTTTTTATTCCATGTATTTTACAGAAATAATTGAATTCCTTTGAAGTGAATTCTCCTCCTCTATCTATTCTAAGACTCTTGATTTTTTGTTCTTTTTCATTTTCTACAAGAGTTTTGAAATTCTTAAAACATTCAAAAGCTTCAGATTTGAATTTTATAAAGAATAATCACATCATTCTATTATAGTCATCTACAAATATAGCAAATTACCTTTCTCCTTGTAGAGTTGGAGTTATGGTTGGTCCACATAAATTTGCATGTATTATCTCCAAAGGTTTTGATGTTGAGAACTCCTCAGTCTTAAAGCAAGTTCTAGTTTGCTTTCCATGTTGACATGGGCCACACACAACTTGTTTCGGCTTCATAATTTTTGTAATTTACCTCACTGCACTTGTTTTGCTTATATTAACCAAGTTTTCAATGTTTAGATGCCCCAATAATTTGTTCCATAACCACCTTTCATCTGTTCAACTCATATAGTGATTTTATTCTTGAATTTTACTCAAAATGTATACAATATCAGGAGTTCTTACTCCTTTTCCCATAATTTCTCCCAAAGAGGATTTTCTTATCTCACATATTTTATTACTGAAAATAACATTATATCCTTCGTCACAAATCTGGCTAACACTTAGAAGATTTTGTTTGAGCCCTTCCACCAGCAATGCATTTTGTGCTTTTCCCTTTCCATTAGCAATAGAAATGTCCCTTTTCAAGCAATTTTAGCAGATCCACTTCCAAAGGATACATTTCCATCTTTTGTTTAATGAGAAAAACTTCTTTTGGTTACAAGTCATGCGTCTTGTACATCCACTATCCAAAAACCATTGATTTTAATCACCACATGCACATAAATCTTGGCCACATTTATCTGTAGTGGGTTCCTCATTCTTCAACTCTTCCCTTTTTGATATAAATGGACAATTTTGTGTAGCATGGCCAAAATCATTGCATTTTGAGCATACTAGATCATACTTAGCCAAAGGATCAAATGAATTGTAGGTCTTGATTTGACCTTTTTCTTTTAAGATACATGGATTTCTTTGATAATTGGTCCTATATCTTGAGCTATTTTCCTTATAAGCCTTGCAATTCTTAGCTTGATGACCAATTTTTTTACAATGGAAACAACAACCAAGAAAGATAATTTGATACCTGTTAGGATAGCCTTTAATTTATGTAGTATTCTTCTCTGTAGATAGCTTTCCTCCATTCCTTTGGTTGTTGTAGGTGGACCTTTGTTGTTGGTGGAACGACTTCTCCTCTTTTGGATGATTGGAAAGGATGTCAGCATAACTTCTTTGGATTTTTTCATTGGCATTCGTCTTCGAACTTGATGATTCTCCTTTGAAAACAATTCCAGACTTATAAATTTGAGGTATTTGAGTATTAAGGATGTTATCAAGAGTTTGGGAGTTTTTCCAACTCTTATTAGCCTGGTTCAACTCTTTCCCTAGAGAGACAATTTCAGCGTCACATTTTTTCGCATATCTCCTCTCTTTATTTTAGTTTATATTTCAAGAATTATTCCTTCCTTTTTGCTTCTTCTTTTTGTACTTTGAGAGAAATGACTTTCTTCCTTAATTTATCATTTTCTTCAATGGAATTCATTAGTAATTCATCCACATTTCCTTCATCTTATTTTTTGAAATCATCATCATTTGTAAATACCATGAACAATACTTCATTGCTTCTAGCATATTCATCTTTTTCGTCAGATTCATCATTATCCCTTTTGAGTAAAAAGGTATTTGTAGTTGATTTTTTCTTTATAATCAAAGACTCTTCTTCATCATAGTCATCTTTTTTGCAGAATAAATTCTTCTCATTTGACCCTTTCTTCTTGAATATCCTCTTTTTATATTTGTCTTCATCATCGCTATCATGTTTATAAGGACATTCTGCAGCATAATGTCCTATTATTACACACTAAAAATAAATGAGAGGATACTTACCTTTGAGCTTGGACCCTTTCCTTAGTTTCTTCACAAATTGTGCCATTTTTGTTTCAGTAACGGGATCATCACTGTTATAATTACAAATTGTCCCTTTCTTCGATGTTTTTGAAGCCTTGAATGTATCTTCCTTGGAGTTTGGGATTCCTTTTCTCATTTCATATGCAATGAGAATCCCATGAAGTTTTTCCATATTTACAGTATCCAAAACATTTATTTCTTTATGGCACTTACTTTGGAATCAAACCATTCTCGAAGAGATCTCGTAAATTTTTGGACAACTATGCTTTCTCCAATATTTTCACCTATACCCTTGAGTGAGTTGGGCCAGACCAGCACTAAGCTAACTAGGTTTAACTTGTCTCATCCCCCTAGCACAAGCATAACATCCTTCATGAGGTTTGATCCTAGGTTTCCCTTTTGACGAGGCTCGTCCTCAACTGATTGTGCTAGTGGGACTTGACACACATATCATATTTTGGATTGGACATGTTTCCTTAATATTGTTTTTTATATGATCAATATGCTTTAGGCCTAATTTTGGTTAAATAAATGATGTACATTTTATCTTACTTTCTTTTGGTTGTTTGAATTTACATAGTCCTTTAGATTAGTTTCCTATATTTTGTGTATTTAATTTTTCATTTGATTCTTTAATTTGAACATTTAAAGATTTTATGAGAAAAAATTTCAAGCCTACACAATTGAGATCTATTCTTGGTTAGTATAAAAAAATGGGGTTGATTTATCTGAAAACATCAACATCATGTTTCAGATCCTTGGCAAATATTAGTTACTATGTAAGAAAACTAAGACTTATTATAAATTATGATGGAATTGTTTAAGTGAATGAAAAAATTTATATCTACCTTTTGTTTGAAACCCATCCCTTTGCTAAAAAAATTTAGCAAGAAAGGCTCAATTAGACTCTATCCTTAGTCAAATTGAGTAAATCGAATTTCCACATCAGCAAGACAACTTGGAGGCAATGAACTAGTGTGACATGGCTCTTGTCACTTATTTCGCTTAGTAAATTTGAGTTAGAGATATTGGAGTTTAATTATGCATGTGTGATTGCTAAATTTTAGTAATCCAGTTCAATTATTTTCAGTTGTATTCAGTTAAATAACCTCCAATTATTGTTAGAGTTAGTTGAAGGTAAGTGATGCATTGTGACAGTAGTCTAACTCGGAGATATGTTAGTTAACTAATTAATCGCCCCAAAATAGCTAATGAATTTAGAGAATTCGAGTTCCTCAGCTGAAGTGGAGATGACAAGGCAGTGTAACATCAATTGTAGTCTACTCTTGAGTGTACACGTGTTGCATGCAATCTGTGATCAATCCTTGGGAATTGTGAAAACAATTTGGAGGAAATCGCTAAAGCATAGGTGTTAAGTTCCTTAGGATTTGTGCAAGGAAATAGGGGCCTTGGTGAGATAATAATCAGCTAAGTGTTGGCGAGAGCTTCTTCACTGAGAAAGAGAACAATTATTCATTTTCATGTTGACTCGGAGTTGGAGCCAGCAATTGTAATAGTTTCTCAATTAACTGATTAATGCAAAGAGGCTTTGAGGGGGTTTTACTAGTTGGGTTCCCTTAGAAATCATTGTGTATTTTTGGTTTTTCTTATTGCGTGTATGTGCATTTTGTTCTAAATTGTGAATTTCATTCCATAGATCAATAGATTATAATTATGTCTCATTATTTTCAGCTAGAATTCTTGAGAAATTGCAATTTCTATCAAATTTATACATGGTATCAGAGCTTTGAATTCCCATTAGAACCAGTATTTTGAACTTGTCTCTCAAGAATTTTGAATTTTTGGACTTCTTGTAGCATTTTTCTTCGATATTGGGATATTTCAACCGACTGAGATTGTAGTATGCCCTGGAGGGTAGCTCAAATTTCATATCCTGGAAGGATTGAATGGAAGAAGTGCTCAATGACAATGGTGTGTTAGAATATATTAAAAATGACATTGCAAAACCTCCACAATCAGATGCACAACAATTAGCCCAATGGAAGAAAGATGTTGTAAAGACCAGGATAATTCTTCTAGAACGTGTGAGAGGCCATGCGGTCTCAAATATGCATGGAAAAGAGACACCATTCTCTATGTGGAATGAACTTACTGGGCTATTTTAAAATAGAAGTGACCACAAAAAATTATCCTTGAAAGGCAAACTTCGAAAAATTAAGATGTCGAAAAATGATACTATTCCATAGTTTCACATTATATTTACACAATTTCAGGATCAGCTTGGAGGGGTTGGCGTGACTATTCGAGAATATGAACTAGTGAGCCTAGCTCTTCCAGGCCTTCCAAAATCCTAGCAAAGCTTCCAAGACTTTGTGAATGGAAGGGAAAAATTACCGAAATTGGAAAGGTTGTGGTCTGATTTGGTTCAAGAAGAGTTCGGGAGAAATAAACGGGATGGAACTTCATCTAGAGCATGGGATGAAGAAAATTTTTCCTTGGTTGGGAAGGGGGAGAAGGGAAAAGAGAAGAAGAACAAGAGAAATCTTGAATCCGACCAAAATAATGGCAGGAAGAAATAATTGAGCAAGATCAAGTGCTTCCACTGCCATGAGTTCGGGCACTATGCAATAAAATGTATGCACAAGAAGTCTACCAAGAAGCCTACAAGAGGAGCAGCAGGTGAAGCACTAGCTTCATGATTCAAATTAGACTTCACCCTAATAGCATGCATGGCCAACACTGTTATGGGGAGTGTGTGGTACCTTGATTCGGGTGCCTCGTACCATATGATAGGGTGCAAATAGTTTTTTAGTAGCTAGGAGGAGAAGTATCTCCAGATAGTGCCACAGGTACTGGTACTATCACCTTTGATAGGGAGAAAGCCTCTCCTTTTCACCTCAAAGATGTTATGTTTTTACCTGGGCTGAAAAAATAAAATGATCTTTGTAGCAGTTTTGGAGGATCGTGGCTATGATGTTATTTTCAGTAAAGGGAAATACTTTATGATAGAAATAGCTACTGAGAAGGTGAAGTAGATCAGGGTTCGAGTGAAGAATCTATACAAACTTGAGGTGTGATATTGCACTACATTGAGTAGCAAGGTTGAAAAGGTAAGTCGTGATGTTAGATAACTATGGCATAGGATATTGGGTCATTTGCACCATGGTGCCTTGAAGATCATGCAATAAATTACCTCTAGCCTCCCTAAAGGCTCCCTTAACCAACAGGATGTCTGTAAGGGCTGCAAATTGGGGAAGTAAGCTAAATCCACTTTCCATGATCAATAGATCAAAGCAGATGCAATCTTAGAGCAAGTCCACTCAGATGACTATGGACCCTTTTCTACAGCCTCCACAACAAAACATAAGTGCTATGTTATTTTTATCGATGATTTCTCCAGAAAGTGTTGGATCTTATTCATGTATAAGGATGATTTTTTCTCCAAGTTTTTTGAAGTCAAATCAATAGTGGAGAAGGATACTAGGAGGAAGGTGAAGTCTCTCAGGAGTGACAATGAAGGTGAATTTGTTTCACAAGCCTTCTAATATTTTTGTGTGAAAGAAGCCATTCAAAGGGAGATGATAGCATCCCATAACCCATCGTAGAATGGGGTATCTGAGAGGAAGAACTGGAGCATAGTGGGAGTAGTAAGGGCCATGTTGCATGATTAGGGATTTCCATTGCATCTATGGGAAAAAGTATGCAATACCATAGTCTACTTGCAGAACCGGAATCCTCATAGGATTCTTGGCATGATCACACTGGGGGAAGCTTTCTTTGGGAGAAAGCTTGATGTGTCTCATTTCATAATTTTTGAAGCTTTAGTTTATTTTCATGTCTCCAAGGATTCAAGGAAGAAAATTGAGCCTACAACAGAGTTGGGAGTTTTTGTAGGATACACCAAAATTCCACACAATTACCGGGTGTATCTTCATTCATTGAGGATGAAAGTTGTGAAAAGAGATGTCAAGTTTGATGAGGAGAAGGCCACAAGATTCTCTCTAGAATGAGATATGAGTATCCCACTGAAGAAGAAGCCTCTAGCTACAAAGGAGGATCCTCATAATGAGCTTTAGGATTTTTTGGAGAAACCACCTACAGAGGAGCAGGTAGGAGGTAGAGTGGAGGCACCCACTCAACCAAAATATTCCAAGGAGGGGAGAAAGAGAACCAGAGAAGGTGATAGATTATTGCAGGATGTAAGGGAGAATGTGGGAGCCCACAGATCACAGCACGGGTAGAGGAGGTCACCTAATAGGTACATTGGGTACATGGATCTCATGAGAGAGCTCATTGAGACAAAGTCTTCCTCATTTGAGGAAGCATTTGCTCAACCTATTTGGGTTGATGCCATGGTGGAAGAATATGAATCCATCATGAAGAAAAATGTATGGGGGGTGGTTTCGAGGCCAGAAAGGAAATATTTGGTTGGTTCGAGATTGATATACAAAGTGAAGCATGCAACGGATGGGAGCATCAAGAAGTACAAGGCCATATTTGTGGCCAAAGTATTTTCTCAGATAGAGGGAGTGGATTATGAGGAAAATTTTGCACCCATTGCAAGATATTCCTCAAAAAAATCCATTCTAGCATTGGTTGAGTAGATGGGGTGGAAAATCCACCAGATGGATGTGACGACTGGCTTTCTCAATGATGTTGTTGAGGAGGAAATTTACATAGAGCATCCAGAAGGATTTGACACATATGATCGGGAGTCGCATGTATGCAGACTCAAGAGAGCATTGTATGGTCTCAAACAGACACCTCAAGCATGGTACACTCAGATCGACAGTTATCTCAAAGGATTGGGCTTCACGAAAACTAAAGCATATGCGAACCTCTATCACATTGTGGTGGATGGTAAGTTGCTTATTCTTATTTTATATGTTGATGATTTAATATTAACATGGAATGAAAAGTTGATCCACTCTTGCGAAGAATATCTTGAAATGGAATTTGAGATTAAATACATGGGCCTCATGGATTACTTCCTCTTAATTTCTTTCGTTTTGACAAATACATTAAATCATGATTCAAATACAATTATGAAGATCGATACTAGTAACATTTCTCAACACTCTATCTTAACTAGGGTGGTATTCATAATTGTTCAACTAGTACAAGGTTGACCTCAATTTGAAATGTTCTTAATAATAGTATAATATCATACACAATGCTTTGGATACCCTCACTGCCAAGATATCCTTCTAACAGGGACTAAGGTTTCATCTTAGAATTTTCCACTATATGTACCATCATGATCTAGCTTTGGTATCTATCCAACAAGATATATATACCATATAGGCCTCCATGCCCTGACACCAACCCTTACAAGGATATAGGTATCACCACTAAACCGGAGCTCCAACTAACACCCTTCCTCTGGGATTTAGACATCAACTAACATCTCAATATTACAAATTATAATATCCTTTTGGTAATAATCACATGCAATGGAACATTGTCGACGCGTTTCGAACCAATCAGTGTGGTTCATCATCTGGACTAGGTGAGACATCAAATCAAGACATTAAGTTTAAATAGATGTAGAAATGGCTAAACTAGTCATAAGAATAACGACTAGTTTGAATTTTAAAAATTAATCAGGCCATGATGTTCTCCAAAATACCATCATACATGAAGTTTTATGGTACTCATATCTCCCTCTCAACCAAATTAGAGATATCCACCAATCCAAGCATGCTCCTAAAATAAACTAACTTCTTGTTGGGAAGATATTTCATCTACACATAAGCTACTTGTTCATATGTTGGCATGTAATGTAGCTTCACGACCCCAATCAGTATCAAACTTTCAATGTATATTTTCTTGTATGCTAGAACAACCTTTGGGATATTCAATTATTCTAATGTTTCTTAGTTTATTACAATATTCAATCACATCTCGATGGAAGCTTCCTTCTTCAATTTCTCTGGCAGCACCAAACTTATCCTCAACACTTTTCAAAGAGTCCAATTTATGTTCATAACATCCTCAATCATGAATAACCATTTCTAGTGATTTATCCTTTCTCCAATATTATTCTTTCTTCAATGTCTTTACTATCGTTATCACAATATGTGCTCCCTCTTAACTAGGAAGGTATGTGCTTTATTTATCTAAGCTTCTCTTCTACTAGGTCCAAATTATCAACATCAACTACATAGGCTCTTTCTTATGCATCACCATACCATTGGAGAACTTTAATATTTTGGAACATCATTCATTTTATGCCAACAAGTTCATATATTAATCAACAATTTACACTTCAATGTTATCAAAATTCTTACATCTCCCTCTTTCCATCATCATCGAATACGAGGTAGGTAAACATCTTCAACATCTTGAAGACTATGTACAAACAAATATTCATCAACAAGTACAACCAAACACAAATTGACATGTACAAGAGCATGAAGTTAACTTATCAAATAAGGGTTAGCATGTCATCACAATGGGAGCATATAGAGTTATCAAATAAGAAATCAATCCAAAAGCTAAACTTGGTTAGGTTCACAATCAACAAGGGTTACAATTTTCATGCCCCCATTCTCACAACAATATTTTATAGGATTTTGTCACAAACCCTATATACCATCATCAAAACTAAACCTTAGATATCAACAACCAAATAAAGTTATAATTTCAGTCATGACAAAATTATTTTTCATCTAGGGTTTTTAGGATCTTATATCAATTTATACTAGGTTTTTGTCGTAAACCCTAAATATAATCATCAAAACTTTAATATTAGACATATAACCCTAGGTATAATCATGCATCATGCAACTACATAGACAGAATCCATACATGTATTGTACGAGGTTGATAAAACAACCAGGTTTATTGAACATATCCATCACATCCTCAAGCAGGTTCACGACCTCTTGGAGAAGTCCAATGCCAAGTACAAGCAACGACATGATCAACATCGAGTGCCACAAAAGTTGGGTTGCATTTGCAAAAAGAACGCCTTTCTGAAGCCCATCAGAACATCCATACACTCTGATATGGGCCTTACACAATCAGTAAGGTTATTGGTGACAACACTTTTGAGCTCAACATTCCCCCATTCCTTTGCCTGCACCCAATGTTCAATGTGGACCACCTTCGATCATATTTTCCACTATTGTTGGACACATTAGTCATTGTGGAACAATTAACACCATCGAATCTCAACCCAGACTGCATGGAACAGGCCACAACTGATCGAACCAGTCGCCAACAGAAGATCCAACTATATCGAGTTGTTAAAGCTAGCTAACTTTTGCAACAAGGCAAGTGGCTCACCAGGGACCAAGTTGAGCAGAATTTTCCCCATCTCATGGAGGCACTCAACTCAATGGGGATCATTGCTTCCTAACGGGGGAGGATTGATCTAGGTGGATATTGGTGTCCACTGACCTATTCAACTTGGACCCCCACCATTGTTTCTTTTATTTTTCTTAATTGTAGCACAACTTAATATTTTTGGTAGTTTTTTGGGTCGTAAACTTATGGAGTCGTTTGAAGGGCCTAAAAGATGTTTTTTGGGAAATCAAAGAGACTAGAAAAGTGCAAGTCTTTTTTCCCGGTATTTTCTCGGCTTCCTCTTAAAAATATTTTAAACAATGGATTATGATAGTCAAATGGAGATCGTATTCCAAAGTTACAACCCTGGGAAGTTGTCGTTCCAACTAACCCCAAAGGGGCCAACATGCTTTTGGCGTTTCATATCCTAGATTTATGTTTTTAGATGTTTATTGTTTCCCATTGTTTATTAATGATAAAAAGGCCTCTGATCCTTATTGTAACACAGTTCATAAGGCACATAGTCGCCGCATCTCTTCTCACATATAAATTGCCATCGCCCAAACTAGTTTATTTCCATTGTACATGTAACAGTTTCTAGTACTTATTAATGAATTAAAGTTTTGTTTTCGTTGTAACTCTTTATTTATATTTATATTTGTATTTCATTTTGTTCCTACATAAATCTAGATTAGTGGTATCATAGCGATCCGTTGTCTTTGTTTTTATGTGCATGCCCCAATGAGGTCATGGTATAAGGAGTTGGAACTTGAAGTCGTTGAACCCTTGCCAGACCATCCTCGTCGATACCAACAATATCCCATCCTGGAAGAAAATAAAGACGATAAAGCAAGAGATCCTTTCAAACTATTACTTGAATAAGACCTCAAGTGGTAAATGAATGAGATGAAGGATAACTTTGTCCAAATCCTTTGGTAGATGCCCACTGGTGACACATCTTCATCCAGTAGTCACTTCGAAGGTGTTGCCCCTTTCAACGTTCAAGTGAACTTTAACCTCTCTATATTTAGAGGTCAAATAGATGTATATGTTGCAGATAAATAGTTGAATCTGCTGGAGGGTTATTTTTCAACCCATATTTTCTCTGTTAGGTAGAATATTGCTTTTGCACTACTTAAGATCACTCCACATTTGAAGGGCTAGTGGGAAACTTACTATGAGAAAAGGGTCGAGGAACCCTCTATGTTCACAGCCACACCCAATTTTAACTCTTTCTGATACGTTGTCAAGGAAAAATATTGCCTTGTGGGGAGATATGAGGACAAATACATGAAAACACATACTATGTGCACAAATTTGGGCATCAAAGACTATGAGCGACATATGGTGCTCAACTACCACGGTTGTCTGCAAAAATACATTCAGGAAGAAATACAGTTCCTAGACATCTCCTTGCTTGGTGAAACATACCAATATGCTTCCAATATTGAAAAAAAAATTAAACAGGAGAAGCGAGACTTTGGATCTAAGAACCTTAAGCAGGGAAAAGGCGCCCGCAATCCATAGAACAAAGGATAAGGCCAAGGCAGGGTGACCCAATACAACCCATTGAAGTCACAAGCAAATAAAAACACCACGAAGATAAAGAAGGACATAGGGAAGTGGTGTGAGTTACACAAGAGCCCCTTTCACAACTCAAGTGAGTGTCATGCCAAGCAATCACTAGTGGCTGAATTGAAGACTTCAGAGTCAGATGCATGTTCCGACTTGGAGTTAGACCCAGACAAGGGGAATTACAAAGGGAATCATATTATTGAAGCAGAGCCTAGCACCACCATTACCACCACCAAGGTATATAATTTAGCTCGAAGACCCAAAGGAAGGGGAGCGTCTCTTCCACTCACAAATGTGGGTGAATGGGTCATCGTGGCATTTCATTTTCAACACCGAGAGCCAAAAGAACCTCATCTCAGCAAAGGTCATTAAGCTATTGGGTCTACCGGCCACACCACACCTGCAGCCATACACCATTTGGTGGCTCCACCAAGGACGAGATCCTGCATAAGCCAATAGTGTTGCCTTCCCTACAACTTAAAACCTTTCAGAGATTAGGTTTTGTGTGACTTTGCTCCTCTTAAAGTTTGTGATGTATTATTAGGCCAACCATACTTATGGAAGCATCACATTGTGTATGAGTATAGGCCTCAAATTTTTATTATTACTTTGGGCAATAATTTATACACGATATTGGAGGTAGCCCCGCCTACCTCCATCTCTTTGATTTATGCTAAACAATGTAGTATGATCATCTCCTGGACTAGGAAATTTGTTTTATTTCTTATTCACTCTCAAATTAAGGGGAAGATCGTGGCCACGTCCATGGCCCTGCGAAGTAATCCTCCACACATTAGAATCAGGTGGATAAGGTCATGGAAGAATATAGGGACATATTCTCCTCACCCACAAGGGTACCTTGCACTGTGAGGTCAAGCATTCGATTGATCTAACTCTAGGAGCACCTCTACCCAACGGGCTGATATACCGCTGTGCAATTCTATAAAATGAAGAGATCAAGCAACAGATCTAGTAGTTGTTACAAAAAGGGCACATTCGACCAAGTTCCTCACCTTATGGGAGCCCGATTATACTTTTACAAAAGAAGGATGGGACCTGGAGGCTCAACATTGATTATCATGCACTAAACAAAATCATTATCAGGAACAATTATCTAATCCCATAGATTGATCGCCTTCTAGACCAGCTCAAGGGGCCAAGTATTTGTGCAGGATCAATTTGAAGTCTGGCTATCACCATGTTCCAATATATCCCACAAATGCATGGAAGACTTCCTTCAAATCCAAGGAAAGCCTTTTTGAATGGTTGGTCATGCCTTTCGGGTTGAAAAATACCTTTGCTACTTTTATGAGATCGATGAATGACATCTTGCGACCCTTCACCAACTCGTTCATGGTCGTTTATTTGGGAATAACACTTGCAACACATTCAACGGGTCCTCAGCTTCAACAAGTGTTGGGAATAACTCTTGGAACACATTCGACGGGTCCTTTAACCCTCGTAGCAGCACAAAATGTGTTCCAACTTGGAGAAACGCACCTTTTTTATGAGCCACGTCCAATATATGGGATACATCATAGATGAGCAAGGCATGCATGTGGATCTGACTAAGATCCAAGTCATTCTGGATTGCCTAGCCCCAGCCACTCTTAGAGAAATTTGCAAATTTCTGGGCCTTGCTAATTTTTATCAGCGGTTTGTGTTGATATTCTCCCATATCACTTGGCCTTTGAGTTAGATTACCAAAGATGGAGAAAAATAAAAGTTTTCATAGTCCAAGTACCAACAAAAGGAGTTCGTTGAGATTAAGAATCGCCTCTCCTTTTCCATTTTACTCAATTGCTAGACCTTCAAGAGCCATTTGAAATAAAGATAGACGCCTCCGACTATGTTATTGGTGTAGTCCTCACCCACAACGGGCATCCAGTGGCCTATCATAGTGAGACAATTTTTGATACAATTTAGAAGTACCCCACCTATGATAAAGAGATGTATTATATCATGTAGGCTTTTTGGAAATGGAAACACATTTTAGGAAAGGAAACGGTCATCCACACAGATCACCCGTCTCTTCAATTTATACAGACATAAGGGAAGTTTCATAACAATCCCCATCAGATGTGATCTACATATCTGCAACAATTCCACTTAAACATTAAATACAAAAAGGGAAACACTAATCGTGTTGCAAATTGCCTCAGTCAGTCCCCAGTTGCGACACTAAATATTATTCTCAACTATTGTGGCCACGAAACCTCTAGATGGACGCAAATGTACAAAAATGATCTATATTTTGCCACCACATACTAGATGCTAGTGGATGGAAAGCAAGTTCCATATTTCCACCTCCACGATGCATTATTATGCAATTTGGGCCACCTTTTTGTTTATTCAAGTGAGTGTTCCAAGTTGATTTTGGAGGCAAACTACAGTCAGGTCGTAGGACACTTTGGCATGGAGAAAATTGTGGTCGTACTAGGGAATATATAGGTAGCTGAGTGGATCTCTTATGTATTTGGTCAACACCATGCTAGACATATCCTTTCTGATAAACTCTTTGAGTCAATTCATGTTTGAACTAAAAAGGGTACACTGGATAGCAGTGAAGCATGTGTTGTGTTATTTGCAAGGTATAATCAAGTATGGGATTAGATTACTTGAGGTGATGATGTCAGGTTGATGGGCTATGCTGAAGCAGAAAATTAAGGACTGAAAAACTTGGAGCAAAGGTCTATATTCTCATTAGTCAATAACAGATAAATAACATTACATAGGAGACATTAGTAATAAATGACTGCAATGAGGCTGAACTACAACTCAACCGAACATGACTCAACTCTGACTGACTGTGACATTTAGCAAGTGGTTGGAATTACATTCTCCAACACTCCCCCTTAATTACAACCACTTAAAATTTAAACTAATATTTTTGTTGGTCTATGTCTTAGCTAGGCTTACAATTAAAAAAATGACATCAACAAGATTTCCTTTTGTTTTTTTCTTCCAAATCTTGTATCCTCTAAATTTCTTTAACTTTTTTCTTTTATTGTATGCTGCAAATTTTAAATTCTTGATTTGTTGGTGTAGCTCTTCCATTTTTTTAGGTTGTCTAAGCATGTCCTTGAATTCTTAAAAAATCCTCTTGTATGTGGATTTCTCCCACATGTCACCTTCTCTTGTGTGTTTTTTATCATCAATATTGTGTTGCAACATAATTTTATAGTAAAAAATTATGTTTTGAGGACTCCAATACCTGAAAATTTCATTAATATTTTCATCATCCAAGTTTTCTTCAAGGTTCATCACTGCAACCTCTACACAAACTTCATCAAGACATGGTGTTGCAGGCCATGCTTCAAGGAACTTTAATTCTTCTTCATAATCGTATTGTTTACCTGCACAGTGGAAATCAATGTTAGGATTAAAAATATTTGTAGAACCATATTGGTTTTGTTCTTTATGCTCTGCAATGAGAGATTTCTCTTATTGTGCTTCCTTCTCTGCCTTTGTTTATTCAGCTGCTTCAAAGAGGTTTTCTTCCACTTGGTTTGTAGACTCAAGTGGTATTCTCTCACCAAATAACATATTATCGATATCATGTTTTTGTTGCATCATCTGCAACCAGTCATCTATAGGAAACAAGTCTTCATCAAATTTAACATCAACAAATTGAATCATTGGATTCAACATAGCATTGGTTGCTTCAATGATAACTTCATTGCCATCAACATGCTTTGTTTTTGGATTCAACAAATCTTTGTCCACTTGTGGTTATGCATAGTGGGATTCATGAGCATCTGCGTGCTCCTTCTTTGTTGCTTCTGCAAATTCTTTACAATCATCAACCACTTGTGGCTGAGCACACTGGGATTCACCAAACTCTTCATTTTCAACCTAATTACTCCCTCTTTCACCAAAATTCCTTCTAAGGGTATCCCAAGCCTCCTTGGTTGACCTTGAATCTGCAATGAGGGGTAAAATGTTGTCATCTATATATTATTTTATGCATTTCAATGTGAAGTCATTCCTTTTTCCTTTTTGTTTCCAAATCTTTCAAAAAAAACTCAAACATCTCCTGCAGTCACTTTGACCTTCTCATTTTTTGAGTCTTGGCTAACTGTGACTCAATAAGAAAATCGACTTGCAGACATAATGATTTTCCATAATGAAAACATCTTTGCGATGGCTTCTTTGCAGCTCAACTTTGACAAAAAAAGATGGGTCAACAAATTTTCTTTACAAAGGAGACACTTACGCAAAGGCTTTCACAAAAGTTTTCATAAACACCTTTAAAAATCACATTTTACATGAAAAATCCTCTTTTGCTTTGAATTTCTTAAAAACTCTACCAAGGAAGCCTTTTAAGTGGAAAACTACACTTTAAGATGGGAAATGCCCCCCGACCTTTTTTAATAAAAGAAAAACAAATCCTTTTAAAAATTTACATGATTTTTAAAACAAAATAAGCTCTTTTGAAATGATTTGACCAAATAGCTATGACATTTTTTTATAAAATACGAACTCTCTTTTTTTAAGGAGTTGTCTTTAATGCGACTTTTTGGAGTTTCTGATCAATTTCCTGGCCGAAATCCGGCGAAAAAATTTGAGGTGAAATATTGATTTATGTTATTTAAACTGGTTTTTTGACTGCATATATGGATTCAACACCTTGAAAAACCCCTAAGGCACTTCAATTGTGCGTATTTTACTCATCAAAATTTTGATTTTAATGAATTCCTGCCAGATTTTAGAGAAATTAGATTGAAAAATAAATCGGAAAACTTTTCAAAAAGTTGCATAAAAGATAACTTGTTTTTTTGATAAAATGGAGTGATATTTATATAATAAAGATGAAGCCCATTTTTTATAAAAATGAAACTTTGAAAAGAAGAACAAAGGGACATTCGCAGTCATCATTTGTCTTTTGACCAGTCACGAAACTTCCTTACGAATGTGCCATAGAAAGGCCTTGACATTTCGTGCTTTCAGTCAGTGTGTTGTAAACAAAATTCAACCAACGCTTGTTTGATGAAGGGAAGTTGCTTCATATTTTGAAGATGCTAACCTTTCAGTACGCAAACTATTTTTTCTTTTGTAAATTATTTTAACGCTCCTTTTTCCATAATGAGGTCACGCTTGTGGAAGGTGTAAGTGACTCTAAGGTATTGCATTTTTTTGAGGCATTGGAATGCGCCAGTAATGCAGCTCGATTAAATTTTGGTGTGCGCTACTCTAGCTAGAGTTCCTAATTTTTTTATTTTTTATTTTAAATCTCACTTTCTCTTTAACCTTCAACAACTTCGCAACATGCTTCTTGGTAGGAGTGGGCTTCCTCATAGTTGGATTCTCATGGCTGCCTCACTATCACTAACATTCTCTCTATTTCTCTCGAGTATTCTTACGTAGGTTGAGCTCTTATACCATGTCAAATAATGAAAACTATGGAGCATAGGTCTATATTATCATTATTCAATAACAGGTAAATAACATTACATATGAGACATCAGTAATAAACGACTGCAGTGAGACTGAACTACAAATCAACCAAAATGGACTGAACTCTAACTGATTGTGACACTATGATGGACAATTATGAAACCTAGTAGGTGGTTGGAATTAGATTTTCCAACATAAACAATGTAGGAAGTACAATGAACAGAAAAATAACTTCAGTAGTTACTTCAACATGGGATCGAGATTTGTCTCTTGGTATAGTAGGAAGCATAAGTTTGTGGCAAAGAGCTTTGCGAAAGCAAGGTATATAGCAGCTAGAATGGAAAGATGTGAGGCCATTTGGATTTAGAAGCTATTAATAACCTTGTTTGGTTAAAAGGTGGAGATGATTGTGATTCACTACGACAATCAAAGTTGCATTAGGCTCTCTAATAATCATGTGTTTCATGACAAGTCAAAGGATATAGACATTAGATATCATTTCATTATGTATTGTGTACAGTGCAGGACAATCCAACTGTGATATGTGCCTACATATCAGTAGGTAGCAGACATCCTTACAAAGGCCTTGGGGAAGGCAAGATTCATCTTCTTCAAAGATAAGTAGGGTGTTATGCAAAACACCTTCCTCACTAAGAGGGAGTGTTAGATTTTGTAGCTCAACCAAGTTTTCTAGTCTTAGGATATGTCAATTAGGCTAAGATAATAAGAGAATAAAATATCTCCAAGCTTAGGAAATTTCTCTAAGGGAAAATGTCTTAATTAGATTATTAACTAGTTTTTAAGAATCTTCCTAAGTCTAACTTAAGAAAACATGTTAATTAATCAGTATTAATTGAGACAAGTTGATTTCTCTCTAGTTACTTTTAGAAAAGGTACTTGATAGGTTCAATATGATCATAGCCATCAATCAGGATTAGATTTTAGTCGTTAAATTCTTCACAAGAGATTATAAAAGGAAATCAATGGCCATTTTGGAGATCATTGAATAGAGGTGTTGTGGTGGCAAGGGGTTTGACACCAACGCGGGTTTCAACAATGATTAACTGCAAAGAATTTTCTAGAGTTATTATTCATCCGAGAGACTTATAGCTTAAGAGGGAGTTTCGTTGGCCAATTCATTTTTTCGTAGAGGAAGCCAAAATTACATCCAGAAAGCTAGTATGAATTGTCAGAGATCCAATGCAAATTTCTAGAGCGCAATGCAAATTTTCGTTGTCAATATAAATCCCCTTTTCAGGAAAAGGTGATATCTCTAGCCCTAGAGTGGGTCTAGCAACTTAAGATACTTTCTAATGCAAAGCTTTCTTAGCTAATATTCAAAATGCAACAAGAAAAGAGATAGAGGTACCTTTTTCCTGATGTTATGTTTGAACCCATTGATGATGACCTTGATTTGATCCACGATCCTTTTAGGCTCGCTTTTTGCTACTGGTGGCACACAAATACATTTCGATGATCAAGAGGCAACAACAAACGTAATCCAATACATACTATTCATTAAACATTAGCTATCTATCAAATCAAGGAGTACCAGAATATTTGCATAAAATATTAAACAAATATAGAAAGCAAACATTAGATGTTTTATTGATAAATATGAAAGGAAGATCTTACAACCCAAGCCTTGAAGTTGGAGGCCTCCCTTTGGTGAAAATTTGAGTCCTTCACCGAAGCTCTAAATAATTCCTTCTCCCGAACAACTTAGGCGTCATCACAGTGCAATAATGTAAAGGGAACAAGATTTCAGACTAGCCCAATAATGACCAACCAATAGTGGAAGGATGGGGACCAATTTATAGAAAGGGAGAAGAGGTTGAGAGCCCGTGAAAGGAGGAGGAAGGTTCACTTTCTAAGGGATAAACCCCCATGGATGAGATAAAGCTCTAAAATTAGAGAGCTCGATTCTATCACCACCGTTTAACAACCAACTCGCCGCCCTGGAACTTCTAGAGGTCGAAGCTTCTCCTGCATTTCAGGAAACACTGCCAAAAAGGGATCAGCACGGTTTTCCAAGAAATAAGCGCACTGGAAGTGCTAAGCCAAGACTGTCAATCTGACATCAGTGTGAGCATGAAACTAGGAAACGTGTTGACCCATAAAACTAGGGTTTTGACCAAGTTCCTTCAGTGATTTTCCAAGGCAGTTTTCTTCGAGTCTTCATGGGATGTCTTTACATATTTCTTCATGGTGGAAACATTGCACATGGTTTGTCACAGGGCACTTCATTCCTAGGATGGGAAGTGAGCATGGTGAAAAATTATTGTGTAACAGATGCCCCCTAAAGCATGAAGGCAGAACGAGGAGTGATGGCTGAAATGAATTATGAACCAAGGAAAAGAACTCGGATCACCGCGAGGAAACCTGACAAATCAAACATATTACATCTCTGGTATGAATATTCCTAACCACATAAATATACACTAGGAATCAAATAATACATGAACCCACGGCATGGTCGCAGCCATCCATCTAGAGAGATCATAGAAATGGATCTCCGGTATGGACGGGGTCATCCGTATAGATAGGATCATGTATACAATGATGAATACTCAATAACTCCCCGCAGCCTGGATCAAAATCAGATGCGGTCCAGGGTCTTCACCGCGATCTCAATCAAACCAATTTATGAATATAACCATGCGAATAGATGTGTTGGTGTCGAACATGGTAGAAACCACTTGATTACCGGTCAATGATGAAAATTGTTAACAGGCACGAGAGAAACCACCAATAATGATGATGGCCCTCAAGGTACAACAACACAATATACAAGTGTGAATGAATGTGTTGAAGTCGAAAACTTGCAAAATCATTTGATCTAAGGCCAATGATGTGAACCTGTCGTCGAACACGAAGAACTCGCCATTGACGCATGCAAGCTCCAAGGTACTGAAAAGAAGTTTCTAAACCACCTTCCTGGATAATGAGCTGAATTTGACAAGAAGTAATTCATCAAAGGAGGGCCATAATTATTCCCACATCATCAACACAAAACAACATATATCTCAAGATGATAGGAGTGATTCAGGATTTTCATAGAGGAGGTCAGATAAGCAAAGGATGTTTGACAAAAAGGACTTCACTTGAACATATTGGCGATGCGACTCTCGAGTGTGGCAGCATTTGACACAAATGGGATCATAGGTCATGATGACAAAAATGGTGATCAAATAGGAGGCAAATGGATTTCCCAAATCCGAGTAGGAAAAATGACGAATGAGGGATATTTCAACATGATACAAACTGCAGATGAGTGTCATGTTCAAGAGTGACAAGATGCCCAAAATACACATAGGATGTTCACTTTCAATTTGTCCTCGTTATTGCTAACAAGTACCTCTTTATTTTTGATATCCAGCGTGAAGAGGATAACATATGTTGAGCGTATAAGTTCATTCTTTGAATGAATCCATCCTAGTAATTTTAACGAGCCCTAGGAAGGAGGAACTCGATCTCATCATGGTGACAAGTCTTTCGTTGTTTAATCTTTAATGAGTCCAACGAAAGGGTAACTCGGTGTCATTTTCATGTTTAGGGAGTTTTAAAAGGAACAGAAAAAGAAAACTCCATCATGTCTCTTTTCATAAATCGTCTCTCGAAACTAAAAAGGTAGAAAACAATATCCAAGAGAACCTCTTGACCATGTTCAATCAAGGTATTCCTTTTTCGTAAATAGTAAATCTCAGCCCGAAAAAGGGGTCAACATGTATTGAGATTACGTCAATTCATTTACTTTAATGAGTTCTAAATGACAAGTACTTGGCAATATTTTCATTTTTTGATAGTCAAAAAAGAGCTGAAGGTTGACTCCAGGGGGTTCCTTTTTCATTTATGTTTACCGAGTCTGAAAAAGAGATAAAATAAAACTCGTTTGAATCATAAATAATCACCAGTAGTGTAAAGGTCCTATTACTGCACAAAACTGGAAAACATCACTAATATCGAGGAAAAAATAAAATAACGGTGAAAATATTTCAAAATTCTATAAATAGACAAAAAAGTAAATTCATTTTCACCTTTCTATTTTGAGTAAATTGGAGAAGTACATTTTACCCATTTTCCCTCCGAACTTTATATCAGTGGTGCGGCCGACCTAGGACACCATTCAACGATCCGTCAGTGCCACGTAAGATCTCACATCTTCCTCTTCATTTTGATTCCCTTCTTTTAGTGTTTAGCTTTAGAAATAGAGATATGGGAGGGGGATTTCAAACCTCAAAATTGCCTGTGGCTATTGCGCATTCGAGCTATTGAACCCATGCTGGTTGTGCTTGGCCTATAAGGGCAGCGCGCCGCCATCTCCAAACTAATTTGGACAGCCACATTGGCCACGAGGAATATTTTGAAATGAGAAATCTACCCATTTCCAATGGATGATTTCAAAAACTACTCCGATGAAAGCTCCTAAAATGTCTTTTGAACATGTTTTGCAGGTGATTTTAGCAGAGATGGTCATCGAATGGAAATAAAGAGGCCACAAGGTGGAAGACCACCAAGCACTTCAAGACCATAATTGCGTAAATTCATTATGAAATTGTGGATTAGTAAATTTCTCTCAGACATTAGGGTTGATAGCTCAGTTGGAGATACTCTAGTATTTGATTAGACTGTGGGATATAGATCATCAGATATTCATCATTGGGGGCCAAGAACTAGAATTATATGTCATGGACATCTATTTCATCACAGGCTTATCCAGGAGAGGGGAGAGAATCCAACTTTCTGGAGCTCGAGCAGGGGGTGAGAGTACCAGTATGCTAATCCAAAGACACTGTCTTGAGGCTCAAAAGACTGAGAGTCGACAGATAGAGATATCCTCTATTAGATTCCTTCCCTTCAATACAATCCTTCATTGCATGACTCGAGTGGCTGGAACCCAGGCATTGCATGAGGAAAAAAAATCCTAATTCCAGTACATAGTGGACTGTTTGGCCCCTACTATGTTCAATTAGTGCAAAGGGTTATCAGCCAACATGAAGAGCCAATTGACCAAGTGCAAAACAGGGCGACTGAAACAATTTTGGTACAGGTCCATTTTGGTGACATTTTTCTTGGAGAGAGTACCTCTTTTCCAGTATTAGAGTTTGGGGATCCATGATCCAGCCTTGAGGTACTCGAGACTGATTGGGTGGTATGAGATCATGCCCCGTCAGGGTGGGGGCCAGCACATGAATTTTCCTATAGATTTTTTCAGTTGGTTGCATCATCAACTCATTGTGCTTGAGGACTATGCATACATCTGCATCAATTTCAGGGGAGTTCCAGATCTACCCATTCCACCAGGCACACAGTGGACTGATGCAGGTAAGAATTTTTTTTTAAATTTTTTACTTTTTGAATGTTTTGTCATGTATTCTAAGACATAAACTTATGATTTTTTTGCAGATATGGTTCCTCAGAGACTGCCACGTATGTCACCGATCACAAGGAGGGTAGCCCACCCAGTCTAGGATGTCCCTTACGAGAATGGATCATACCCATTTGTCGAGTTAGATCGGAACTTGGTAGCCCTTAAGAGAGGCATCCCAGAGTATGTCACTTTCGATGACATTCCTCTTCGCTTTCAAAGGCATATGGTCGAGGTTCCAGGCATACTGCGTCGTTTACTCTCGCGAGTGATTTGAGCGGTCACCTGCTATCACAAACACCATGTGGGCGGATATCAACCATGTTTTTAAATTTTTGTACTGATGTAGGCTCAAAGAGACATTTTTGTCACAAAACACATATTTTTTAAGATATTGAGCTAACACACTTGACAGACCCGATATGTGTGTGTGTGTGTGTGTGTGTGTGTGTGTGTGTGTGTGTGTGTGTGTGTGTGTGTGTGTTTCTACGGCTACTTGTGTATCATAATGATGTGTTGGTTTTTTACATGTTGCACAAATTTCTATCTAATACATGATTCGCTAATGTATATGTTAACGTGTTTAAACATCTTGGAGTATGTTGATATGTAAACAAATCAAGAGGCCTTTCAAAAAATCGAACATGCAAATACATACGCAAAATTTGAGGATTTCGCACAGAATAATGGCCATTTAACTGTAACACAACGATTTGTGAGTCTACTTTAACAAACAAATCTCTATTACGATATCAATAGCATTCGATAATAACTCGATTACCGCACTATATTCGGAAATATTGTTAGTTGTGTGACCCAAACAAATAACTTGTAAATTAATCAACTCCCCATCATGGAAAAAGAGTACCCATGGTGCGGAAGACAGTTTCCTTGTGGTATGGCAAACGCCATCAGCAAAACCAACGTAATGATTTGATGACATCGGAAAACCAAGTGGAACAAAAGGTGAGAAAAGGAAACATGTGTGCAAAGCAAACAATCACACCAAAAATCCAATCAAAGCACAATAATGAATAAAAAACTAATGTACAAAGCATCACACTCATGATCAAGCATAATACTTCTTTAGATAGAATTCAACAATGAACTTAGAATACTGATTTCCATCACGATTAACAAAAATAAATCCACGACTCTACCATTGATATTATGTGTAGGCATTACCTCAGCCAATTTTGTGAGAAAATTCACAGCAGCAGTGAGTTTCCCATACCCCCTAGACGAGTAAGGGTTACGAAGCATGGAAATAATGCCCCCATGGAAATGGAACAAAAAATAAGAATAGAGTCGAAGGGAGTGGGTGGGGCACACTTTTTTAGGAAAGCAGTGTAAATATTGAGCTCATTGGGAGAGCAAGAAACCCATAAAAAGACATGCTCGACAATCCTTGATTTGATAGAGATTTTGATCAGAATGATTGGAGTAAATTTTCCCATGTTCCCTTCAGGCAACACTTCATGAATCAATATAGGATTCTAAAATGGGTCATTCAACACAAACGAAACATGGGATTCTAGACAGGCAGAGAAAGATGTCACCTAATGTTGGGAGAAACAAGGAACGATGATGTCCATCATACCATGGGGTTTCTTCGAGAGACATTACCTCCACGATACTTTCGTCGGTGGGGAAAGTCTCATGAAGGGATCATAATATTCCCAAGAACCAAACCAGGGATATTGTGCATAAGTGTCCAGATAAGAAACCAATCGATCGTTGGTTTCGGATGCATCCTTAGAAGCCATAAGAATACTATGATACATTTGTTCAGTGGGGCTCAAAGGCATAACATCACCAAAAATTTCAAGATAGTCGAGGTTGGGAACAACCCATGGATCGTTACCAGATGATATCATACTAATAGTGGTGACATTCGGGGGCGGGAGTTAAAAAATTCTTATAAGGGATGAGTCTTTGAATAGACCTGACCCGATATTCTCATAGGGGGTAGTGGTATTCCTGACAAATGGAATGTTTCATGTGGGAGAATCAGAGGAAAAGAAAGTTAACTAATCGACAGTCACGATTTTTCCCTTATGAGGAAAACGAAGGACATGAAAAAGGGCAGAGACCACGCAAACCATGGCATGAGTCCAACTATGTCCAAGAAGGAGATTATAATTCAAATTGGCGTATACCACCTCAACTTATAAATTTACCATTTTTCCCTCCAATAGGATGGGAAATTATTTAAGAATACCATACGGACGAGAACCTCTATCGTCGAAAGCTTCCAAGGTATTCGGGACTGGCTCAACGGAGGAGAGTCGATGGCTTTCCAACAAGAAACATACATGATGAAGGACGAAGCACCTTCATCAACAACAACCCTATGCAAGGTTTTCCCCATCATGATAACTTGAATCATAAAAGCCACCTAAGATGGGAGGCGAGGAACGAAGTTCTCAAGATCTAAAGTAATAAGATTGGAATCTACGGGATCAATTCGTCCAATAGCGGAAAGTAGTGCCTTCCATTGTGACGGACATGACTTAAGGACCTCCAAAGTTGACATTTTTGAAGGTGCCTGAGCTATATCCTCTACAATATTGTAGTATTGCACAAGTCTCGCATTCGGATTATACGACAATTTCCGAAGAACACCTTTTGGGGGTGGCTAGACGATGGATTCACTACTAGGTTTATCGATCTTAAGAGGACCAGAAGTAGGAGGCATGGAATAGGAAGGGTGATCTATGATTTTCGGTTCCATACGAGCCTTGGATGGATTGGGGCAGTCTTTCGATCTCGTGGTAATAGAGATAGGTTCTGTGCCAGCCATGAAAACTTGAGATTTTCCAGACGATTGGGGTTGATCTGCCATTTGCGTCTGCTAAGAAGGGAAAGGCTCTGTCAAGACAGTCGGGGTCTCTGGGGCACCTTTTAGAAGACGAGAAACTTCGGATCACCGATGACAATCCTTGGTGTAATGATCATCATCACATATTATACAAGGATATTTAGGCTTGCACATAGAAGCATCGTCAGCAGATGACTTTTTCGAATCATGTTTAGAGTTTTCAGGTTTGGATTTGTCTTTACCCTTTTTCTTACCTTTCGAGGATTTTTCTACTGCAGTATATTGGACAGCATTTACCGTGGAGGTTTTACCAGGCTTCTTTTGGTTACTAGAAGGAGTGGAGGGTGCAGCAACAATAGTGGACTTAGACTTCGAAGAAGCTTTGGGTGCACTAGTATCAGCATGAGTCACTACCCCAATAACACCATCAATCGGAGGCATAGCAAGAGAATAAGATGATGCCAGATCAGTTGAAGGCCCCAATGCGTCCAACAAGGGCTCGTATAGGGTTCCAAACTGGGAATAAACCAAATCAAGATATTGGGCTTTGACAATGACTTCCTCTTCCATGATACATCCACCCATGGATAGATCTTTAGCAATCTTGGGAACAAATGATTTCATAAAACATTCAGTCAACAATTGATTGGGGATATCGAATTTTATGAGGCGACAATGAAGCCTCCATTCATGAATGTGATCCAAAATGTGATTATTTGTTGACTCCTTCAACTAGGTGAGGAGGTGGGTGTCGATTTCGTTCCTGGCATGTAACTGGAAGTGAGTGAGGAAATCCATATCCAAAGAGTTTAAATCAAATAAAATACCTCGAGGGAGCTCAATATACCACTTGGCCACAGTATCGGTCAGAGTATATTGGAAAAGACGAAGACGAATTGAATCGTTGACCCAAGAGTTAGAAGAGCACCACAAGTGGTATGTCATGACATGGGTTTGGGGGTTCCCCAAACTTGCCTTCAAATTTAGGAAAATCTCTGGGAATTTTGGTCAGAACTGGCGACCAATGCAACTGATGTTGGATGGGGTCATTTGTAAGCTTTGACACATCCAATAGTTCCAACGTAGCTAAAAATGGCATGGGAGGATGATGAAGAGAAAAAGGCCATGGGTTCCAACCTAGTTGATACATATTCAGCCACCAATATGGTAGATTTTTTCCTAAATACGCATATTGCCCCCATTTTTGGTAAGGAACTTACTACAACTGCTGTTAAACATAGGGACCTTGTTGGGGTTGTTGATAAAGCACCTGCTAGATTTGAGGTTTTGGACCTTGCTATATATAGGGTCCAAGGTGAGGTTCTTTCTGAACATGAGGTCCAACCTGTGGTTCCTGCTGAACATGGGGTCCATCGCGTGGTCCTTGTTGAACGTAGGGTCTAGCCTAAGATCCCAATTGGACAAGTTGGTACTGAAGAATTTACTGATATTGAGTACCAAACTGAGGCGCAGGCTAGGGTTACTGGTACTGACCATGAGGAAGTGAATGGTACTGAGTACCAGGTTGACCCAGAGGGAGATTCAGACTAGGTTGGGTGCAAGGACCAAACTGAGGGCTAGTCGCAATAGCACCTACGAGAATCTGGGGATGTTGGACATACTGCGGCGAGGCGCTTGGTCTAGGAACATACAGATATTATACATTCGATTGTTGAACATACTAATGAGGGATGTTAGTTTTATGAACATACGAATATGGTACGTTAGGTTGCTGAAGAACCTGCTGAACCTGAGAATACTGAATGTGAGGTTGGTGAAAGACTAATGCGGCTGCGAGAAGTGGCTAGAGGATCCTATCGAAACAGTCATTTGACCAATAGTGACTGTAGTTCGAATAACAAGTTGAGACGTGGCTACCACATTCAAAATGAACATGCCCGAAGACGGGGAATACTCGTTGACCAAATGGGATCTAGAAATAAAGATCTGGCATTGGAAGCTCCTCAAATAATATTCCCCAAATAGGTATACCCTTGTGGAAGTGGAGATGTAACTTGACTAAAGGATATTTCAGTCCCACCTCCTGAATCATGATGTGTGGAGCCGAAAATCTCGCCTTCATATGGAAATTACAGAGGAGGCAGCTTCCAGGATATAAGTGTTAACGGTTTCCTATAGAGCACTCTGAGGAGCACTCACGAATGGGACATCATTAGCATTGGATGCCATTTCACTGGGAAATAACTGACATATAGTAGAGCGAGATGCTACTGGATAAGCAGGAAGGAGAACTCCATGTTGTTGGCAAGGAAACAGGTCTCACGAGCAAGACCCAGGTTCGGGGATTGGGCCAACAAGGAGTCCGATGTAGTCTAGCACCACGCCGGCATTTTCACCCTACTCCTAAGAGCATAGAGTCTCACCCGAGGCGTGTCGCGACCACATGAAGGAGGGGGAACAAATTGGTATTGGCGGATGGATCCGCAACTTGAAGCTAACAAAGGATCATTTGCATACATAACATCATAAGTAGAAGATCTTCTCAGAACATTATGCAGATACTAAGCAAATAAAATTTTAAAGTACCACAGACATCATGCACACATTTAACTCATACGATAAGACAGCAACCTTCAAGTATATTAATAACCATTCAGCAAGATCCAGAGTTACATTGCTCAACAGGAAGAGCTTTCCACTTCTATTACAGAGGTCCCACAGGACACAGAGAGAGAGATACTACAGCCATGATAGATTGACAGAAACACAGGAAATACAAGGATGTCGCGCTCAGAACAGAGCTCTTCTGCGGCATCTGCTCTAACCTCTTTGATCCCTCTGAATCTGTGCATGACTCCCTTTTCTGCTGGGTGACGACCTATTTATTCACCCGCCAGCGCAACTATTAGTTTCTCTTTTGTTCTTACTCAGTTGCTTTCAGCTTCTTCCTATTGCACATGTGTTCCACTATCTATTCCTTTGTCACATCTTCTCTTCGTCTGCACTTGTCTGCACCAACCTCGTCGTTCATCTCCTGCTCCTCCGCAACCTCGGCAGCTCCACTGCCTACCATTGTTGCGCCTGCCATCTGTCGATCCGCAACCCAAAATATTCTCTTCATGCAAAATTCAAAACAAGGGCCCCAACAGGCCCCGACCACAGTTTCTTGACTCGTCCCGAGTCAATCACAAATCGCTGCCTCCACCTCCATAGCTCCGCCTAACCCTGTGCCATGTTCCTGCTGCACACCTTCATTTTGCTGCCCAAACAAGGGCCCCAACTCCGAGACCTTGCTCAAAGCTAAAGCCTTAAGCTTGTGGAAGTTACCACAGCCTGCTGCCACCCCTATAATAATGAGTCTGTCTCTGTCATGATCTTGGTGACAGCTTCCTCCCCGACGTTCGTCGGTATAGCGCTAAATACTGTGATGATTTAGGTTCTGGCCTCGGCGACCAATTGTTGCATCGTCCAGGCGCTGATCTGTAAGGGCTGGCGAAGCTCTTGAATTGCTTGCTTTCCCGTTGCTGAATTGGCCTCTGTCTGCTGGATTTGGATCTCTAGCACATCCGCTTGGGCGTACAGTTGGTCCAGCTGTGAGGGGTCTGTGGCGTCTTGTATTTCTTTGGATAGTTGTTGCAGCTGAGCTGAAATCGGCTGTGTCTTCACTGTAAGGGCCGTTGAGCATTCCTGTAGACCTTTCAGGAGGTCGTAGGCGTCTCTGGCTGCAGTACTGAGAGCTTCTTGCATCTTGGTTACCTGGCCTTGTTTCTTAGAAATTTGTGCTGTGTAGACTGCCGCTAGGTCGGGCAATGTCGATCGTGCTGCCAATGCTGCCCGGAGCTCTGTGTTCTCCCGGTGTAGGTTGGAGTACGCCACCCTAAGGTGGATTGCTCACTGTAATACATCTATTTCTTGCACATCCGCGGGCAGCTGATTGTAGTGAGCCGTCACTGCAGGCCATACCTCCGTGAAAACCCTGGCCACTTCGTCCATCTGGTCCTGTAGCTACCCGTGTGCCATTGTGAGCTACTCGCGATGTTCAGTAAGCACGATTATCTGTTGATGTTATTGCTCACACCTCTGTTGCAGCTCGGAGTGGAGCCTTTCCGCCTGCTGGGCTGCCCTCTGGATGAAGTGGTACAGTTGAGTCGTGCCCCACGTCTCCATGCTTTCGGCCCCTGAAGTACCTTGATCCGGTCGCCGCTCCTACAGTGGTTGCCCACTAGCAACTGATCTGGTTGATTGACCTTGAGGGGATGGCGGTGGAGTTTGATGGGGTGCAGAGTCTGCCACATTCAGGTCCGGCCGCTCCCCCTGAAATGCTTGGATGGGCTGCTGGAGTGGAGTAGACTCAGGGATTGACCCAACCATGTCTGCAACTATTTGTGCCATCTATGTGATCAGGTCAGTAAAAGTGGTCTGGGGGTCCACAGCGAGGTTGGCTGGTGGTACCATTTTTGTACCTGAGTCAGCCTCTGTTCTGTGGTCCCCATTGAGTAGGCTCTGGATTACTAGATCTAATACAGTGGCGGATGAGTTGGATGGGGCGAGCGCGACGACTGAGGTTACTTCTAATTATGGAAAAATAATTATTGCAAGGTTACTTCTAATTATGGCAATTTATGTTGCAAATCTTGGCGATCCTACGGACTAACACAAGTACTAAATGAAATGATGGGGACTGACACTTGACACGTTTTCTTATTCTACGGGGATGGCATGCCAGACGCGCCCCTCCCTGACCACAATCGATTGCGTTGAAGTCCCTGCAACCGAGCGGTTATTGACGACCTATGCATGGACAAATGACTCGACCTACGCTCATCTCGGGTGCGAGAGAGTTATTCAACTATGCTACTCTACGGACTTCTCTCAGGTGCGAGAGTTATTGAAAGAAAGCTAAAGAAACTTATTCATGGTAAGGCTTCAGGCGTGCGCCATTCACCCAACCAGGTAAAACAGTACCGTCCAGTTGAGCCAACCGAACTCCTCCAGAATCCTTAATTTCGACGACGAAGTAGGGTCCCAACCAATGCATCTGAAGTTTCCCTGGAAATTTTTGAAACCGGATATCGTATAGCAGAACCTTGCCACCAACCTGGAACATTTTTCTCTTAATGTGGCGGTCATGCCACGCCTTCTGCCTGGCTTTCTGAACTTGTTGATGGAACTTGAGAAGGAACCGTGCCTCGTCAAGTTCTTGTAATTCGTGCAGGCATTCCCGGAGTGCCTCTTCCTCCGAGAAATATAGGGAGGTGGCGATCAATAGGCTCGGTATGGTGAACTCGTTAGGAATCACAACTTCACGGTCGTACACCAATTGGAAAGGTGTTTTATTCGTCAAGCGCTTCACCATTGTTCGGTAGGCCCACAGTGCAGCTGGCAAGCGTTCATCCCAATCGTCCTGTTTTGTATTGCAGATCTTCGTCAAGCCTTTTTCGAGGATTTGTTGAACGCTACGACAGTGCCATTGTCCTGTGGGTGGTACGGGTTGCTTTTGTGATGTTGTATCATGAAAGTGTCCAGTAATGATTTGATTGTTTCATTAAGGAAGTGTGTGCCTTGATCACTGGTTAAGCTCCTGGGGCAGCCAAACCTGTTGATGATGTGTTCAAAGATAAACTGGGCTGCCATCTCTGCCATACAATCTCGTATCGCCGCTACTTCGGCCCATCTGGTTAGGTATTCCATGGCAGTGATGATGTACTGGGCCTTTGAATGCCTGGCTACAGGTGCTATGGGGCCTACGAAGTCGACAACCCACTTCTCGAATGGTTGCAATACAGTCACTAGGTGTAGTGGGAGCTCGTCTCTGTGAGAGGGCCTCCCTATTCGCTAACAAACATCGCATTTCTTAACAAAAGATTTACTATCGGCATGGACCGTCGGCCACCATATTCTATCTTGTAGCACTTTCCTGGCTGTGGGTTTCACCCCCACGTGTCCTCCCGCAATGCCGCTATGGCATTCCCACAGAACGGCTTCGCAGTCATGGTCGAGGACACACCTCCGCAGAATCTCGTCAAGTCCCAATTTATATAACTGCCCCGCAATCAGTTGGTAGTCAGCAGCGCGGACGACCAGGTGTCGTTTCTGGATTGGGGTATAGTGCTGAGGACACTGCCCTGTGGTGAGGTAAGTTGCGATGTCGGCCAAATAATCTGGTATGGCTTCGACCCGAAAAAGATTAGCATCAGGCTACTGATCATATAGAGAGCCTTCATTCTCACCAGTCTCGAACCTGGATAAGTGATTGGGCCCGACATTCAGCCTCCCGGGCTTGAAAATCACTTTGAAGGTGAATTCTTGAAAGAGTAGGAGCCATCGGCATATCCATCCTTCCAAAACTGGCTTATTGACTAGGTATTTCAATGAGTTTTGTCCGTGAAGAATTTGAACTTACCTCCTAGGAGATAGTGGCAGAAATTTTGGAGCGAGTACACCATGGCTAGTGCCTCCTGCTCTGTGGTGGTGTAATTCTACTCCGCATTAGACAACTTGCGACTAAGAAGTATACTGGGTGGTCAACTGTCTTCTCCCCTAGTTGCGCTAAGACAGCCCCAAGTGCAATACCGGAAGCATCGATATGCACATAGAACTGCTTATCCCAATCTGGATGGACCAGAATGGGCGTCGTTGGGAACTTCTCCTTTAAAGTGTCGAGGGCTAATTTGCAGTCATCCGTCCATTGGAACACCTCTGACTTCTGCAGTAACTTTTCCAAAGGAGCAGTTATCTTCGCATAGTTCCTGATGAACCGCCTATAATAACTCGTGCCCCAGCAGCGACCTCAACTGCTTCACAGTTTCCGGGGCTTCCATGTGGACAATCACTGCCACCTTGGTGGGGTCGACACAGAACCCTTGCCTGCACACCACATGTCCTAGGAGCGTTCCGAACAAAACTACAAAGATGCATTTCTTCACATTCAAGGAAATTTGCAATTGCCGACATCGATCGAACATTATGTGTAGCAAGGTGGCGTGATCCTTCAGCAAGCTATAGACTATCCAGTCGTCCATGTAGACTTCCAGGAACTTATGAATATATTCCCGGAAAGCAGCTATGACAATCCTAGAGAACACGGCAGGTGCGTTCTTCAACCCAAACGACATTACATGATACGCAAAGGACCCCCACTCAGTGGTGAACGTCGTTTTCTTCTTGTCCTCTTCCGCGATGCGCACCTGATGGTATCCTGAGAACCCATCAGTGAAGGAGTATGCCTCATTCCCTGCAACGTTGTCTAGTACTTCATCGCTGAATGGGGTGGGGAATGGATCATGGATGCAAGCGTTGTTCAAACTTCGGTAGTCCACACAAACGCGGATTTCTGACTTGTCCTTCTTATTTTGAATGACGATGGGGCTCACCCACTCTGCTTCTTCCACAGGGAAAATTAGACCTGCCTTCAGCATTTTTTCGATCTCTAGTTTGACTTTCTCCTTTATCTGCGGGTTCAGTCGGTAAGGTCGATGCTTCACTGGCCTGGCGTCCGACTTCAATATAATCCTCATCTCTCCAAGATCCCCCTTGATCCCTTTTAAATCCGCAACAAATGAAGGGAATAGGTCTTCGTATTCCTGGAGGAGACTAAAAATTTCCTTTGTCGTCTCCTCGTCCCAGTAGTCCCCAACTGTAGCCAGCTTGAGTTTTTCTTCCATGCCGATGTTTAGTTTCTTTGTCCTCAGCAGAAGTAAATGGACTCCTTCAGTGGTCGGCTCTTCTTTGATGTTCCGCTCTCCCTCCATCTCTTCAAAGTGCAGGTGCCTTAGGTCCTCCAGACTGTCATCTTCTAGGTCGCTGTCAATCCTTTGGCAAACCAACTTGTTTCTGCCATCGGGGTTCATCACCAATGGCCCCCAGTCTGCGCTCTGATCAGGGAAAAACAGTATTCCTTTTATGGCCTGTAATGCTTGGGATATCAAGTCTATCATCCCCTTAAAGGAGGAGCACTGAACAAATTTGTCTGCAACCTCCTGCCAAGAACTAGTCCCTCTCTTCCTCTCTTCTTCCAAGTACCAGGCATGTGGGATAGTACCCAAGGAGCAGACAAACCGATGTACCCACAACTCCTCTGGGTATCCCACACTTCGTCACTGCTCCTGACAGCCTCTCAGATGGTCATCCAGATCGTAATTTCCTTGGTATCTCTGCTTGCTTCGAGGTCCTTCGTCCTCCTTAAACTGCGCCCTCAAAGCCGTCGCAACGCAATCCCACCGCGACAGGGAGTTGCGGTGATTTTTCCACCACCTGGCATAGGTGGATTGTAGGGCCACGTCAAAGAGTGGTATTATTTTCTCCTCTAGTACCTTGTCTTCTACCTTCGCAATGAAGGTATTTACTGCTTGCATATTAGACAGGGTGGGGTATTCCCTTATCTCAGCCCCAATCCAATGGATTCTAGCAATACTGGCACATCTCCTCGTGCTAGTCTCGTATCCGCCTTACTGCCAGTCTTCCCAAGCGATTTCAGAGCCCAGCTCCGAGCTCTGGATACTTTGCCAGCTTACGGAGCTAGTCGTTGTCAGGTTAATGTAATCTTCCCTCTTCCCTGCTTTCATTTGATAGAGGTTGTCCAGTAGTTGAGCATCTTCCCTATTATCTATTGTTTCTGTATATCTCGGACCTTGATACGGGTCGAGAAGCTGAGTGACTCGAACTTCCCCGTCTTCAAAAATCATCAGCTCCTTCTTGAGATCGATGATGGCATAGTTTTCAAAAGCCCAGTCGATCCCTAGCAATGCAGGGTATGGATATTTTTCTCATATAATATCTATTACCTCAAAGTCTGTGTAGGTCTTTACCCCTATGATGTCTACCTCGACGTCTTCGAGTCGGCCGATCGGCACGATGCAGTACTGGTTTTCCATCCTAAGCTGAATCGGCGAATAAGTCAACTAGGGTCGCCCTGGAGCTTCCCAAGTCTTTCGGGGTAGGATATTGACATCGGATCCCAAATTGAGCATGGTATCCCTGATCTGAAATCCCGCAACCTACGTGTCTAACCGGAACTCTTTTCCTATTCTTCTTTTGTTCCGCTTTACGCGTTGTACATACTATGGTGTTGTTTCCGAGGAATCCCTTGCTCCTGTGTTCCCCTGCAACACGTCCTCCAGGGTATGCTTGAGTTGTTCCCGCATTGAAGCATTATCAACAATTTTGAGGAATAGGTGGAGCCATTCCTCAATCAGAGCCTCCGTAGCACCTTGGTCTCCAGTGTCCTTCTTCGCAGATAATTGAATACCTTTGTCTCCCCACAGTTGGGAAAAAGTTTCTGCAACCTCCTGGAAGTATTTCTTCTGTATTTTCGGCCTGATCAGTTGTTTCGGGGATGCCAGCCTTATCACCCGCCTCGGGTCCTTCTCACGGGCATCCTCCCCCGTTTTCTTCCCTCCTCGCGTAACTATGGCTACATTCAACATGGTCGGAGTCTCCATCCCCGGAGCTTCTGCATTCACCAGATTCGTGCCTCTCTGCCTTACTCGTTCCTCCCATTTCTTGATGAGTTCAGCGGCAGTCCTTTGTTGCGTGTGCGTTTATGCGGCACTCTGAACACCACGGTATTTTGGGTAGGGGACATTATTGGGCCACATGTCCCTCCTGATCACAGTTGTAGCACCTCAGCGGACCGTGCCCACCTGTACAGCCTCCCCTCATACTGCCTCCTCTGACTCTGGGAGCCTCATTCACTCTATAGGAGGGCTGATCTAAACGGTCCACCAGTGCATCTAGAGCCTTGCACTATTCGGTGTTGTGAGTTTTCGAAGCGCAGAACTCACAGTACACGTTGTTCGGAACATTGGAGTATTTCTACAAAATCGAGCACATCCGAGGTTGATGACCCACCATTCGGCAGATTTCGCAAAACTCTGTTGCGGCTTGGGTCGGTTGGTTTGGGAACCTGGCATACGGTTGTTGCGGCAGATAGACCCCTTGCAAGTTTATCTGTGCAACTCCTCCGATAGGCAAAGCCCCCTGCACTGCCGCTGCTGAGGCCCCCACTCCCGGGCTTCACAACTGAGGACACTCAGTCGCCATGTGTCCTTCTACCAGGCAGTGTGTGCACAAGACATTTGGCCTGGCTGGTCTTATAGGCTGCATCTCCTTAAGTTTTTCGGTCATATTGGAAATCTGATGTTGCAGTCCCAGTAGAGATGGGTCTTGCGGGGCTGGCCCTCTCCTATATTCCTGAGGGTAGCCCGCCATCGCCTCTGTCTTCATAGCTTGTTCCAATGCATCCTACAAGTTGTCGATCTTTTGCTGAGTGAGGGGGGTTCGCGTAAAGGGAAGAAGAGCCTTGATGAACCAATCCCTGTGATGATTTGGGTCGATTGGGTAGCTGAGTTTTCCGATCACATCTTTGAACTTGTGCATCATCTCCCACGTAGTCTCTCCTTCTCTTTGCTTAATCTCCCATAGTTCGGACAGACCTTGTTGGTCCATTTGGGGTAGCTTAAACTCTCTGACAAAATCCCATTTGACGTCCGCAATCGCTGGATTCGGGTGGGCCTCTGACCACTTTATGAACCAGCGCAATGCCCTTTCTCTCAGTGTGGTTTAGAATTATATCAGCTTTCTTGCATCTGGCATCTGTTGAGCCCTCCATATGGCTTCACAGAGGTACTAGTGTTGTTCCACGTCGTCATTACCCCACCCAGAAAATTCTGGGTACCAGGTGCATGACCCCGCCATATTCACTTGCGGAGGTGTAACTAGAATGAACCCTTTAGGTCCTGGTTGCGTAATTATACCACTAGTAATGCTACTATAAGCATGCGTTGCTACTAACAACTGACTGCTATTCAATCAACTCAACTCTTTTAACTTAATGAAAATATCACTTAAGGGTTTATAGAGTACTAGGGGAAGGTAGGTATCCACGCTATTTGAACTTTGGGAAGTCGAAATACCTGGAGATACGAATGTCGTCTTTTCTTGGAATAGTTGTTGCATCATGACGTACCACTCGACATTGGAATCTTCTTCCAGGCACGTATCTGCATCTCCTTCATCAGACATCATCTCTCCCTTCCTCCTGGCTGGGCTCCCATATACCCGTCGTGCTCCTTTGACAGTCCCTCTCAGTTCCTGGGGACCCACCTGGCCTTCCATGTCCACTACCTCCTAAGACGCCTCCTTTTTGTCCTTCCGACTACTCCCCTATCACTTCAACTCCCTCATTACCCTTTCTCGCCACCTTTCAGTGATCTGCACCCTTCGATGTGCACGTCGCTCCCTCAACCTCCTTGCGGGTTCAGAATCCATTCCCCGACTCCCCCACTAGAGGTTTACGCTTCCATGCCTGATTTATGGAATTCCAACAACCCTTCGTCCACCATCAGGGCCTTAATCCATAATGGAATTTCCTTCAGCAGCTTCCCTCTTAGTCCGGATTGGAATATAGCTTCGGCTCTGGAGAACAATTGGTAGCACTCCGCTGCAAACTCCACAATATATCTGTCAAGGTAGATTCTACCCATAAATCTACAGCTCGGGTCAGTTCGGTATCCAACCGATGAAGGACCACCAGATCTCTGTGCACCCACTTGCGGTCGATCTTCCGCGATTTTTCCTTACTCACCTTGGTCTGCAGCCTCCTCAACCAGCTATAGAGTTCGTTGGGGAACTTTCCCTAGAGGATCTCGTAGGTATCGCTGGCAGAATCCGAGAAAAGGACTAGATCTCTGACCGCCTTCTATTTTTGGCTTCTCAACTCAACTTGCTGAGTGATAAATTGGTCCAGGTGGTTATCCCACCATCTCCGTATTTCTCCTTCGAAGATCCTTGATACCATGATCTAGCTCCCCTAGTAAAGTTTAGGGTCCCGGTAATGGAGCCATTTGTTGGCGAGGAAACAGGTCTCGCGGGCAAGACACAGGTTCAGGGATTGGGCCAACAGGGAGTCCGCTGTAGTCTAGCACCACGTCGGCATTTTCACCCTACTCCGAAGAGCAGAGAGTCTCACCCGAGGCGTGCCATGACCACATGAAGGAGGGGGAACAGATTGGTATTGGCGAATGGATCCGCAACTTGAAGCTAACAAAGGATCATTTGCATACATAACATCATACGTAGAAGATCTTCTCAGAACATTATGCAGATACTAAGCAAATAAAATTATAAAGTACCACAGACATCATGCACACATTTAACTCATATGATAAGACAACAACCTTCAAGTATATTAATAACCATTCAGCAGGATCTAGAGTTACATTACTCGACAGGAAGAGCTTTCCACTTCTATTACAGAGGTCCCGCAGGACAGAGAGAGAGAGATACTACATCCATGATAGATTGATAGAAACACAGGAGATAAAAGGATTCGTGCTCAGAACAGAGCTTTGTTGCGGCGTCTACTCTAACCTCTTCGATCCCTCTGCATCTGTGCATGAATCCCTTTTCTGCTGGGTGACGGCCTATTTATTCACCCGCCAGCGCAACTATTAGTTTCTCTTCTGTTCTTACTCAGTTGCTTTCAGCTTCTTCCTATTTCACATGTGTTCCACTATCTGTTCCTTTGCTGCATCTTCTCTTCGTCTGCACTTGTCTGCGCCAACCTCGTCGTTCATCTCCTGCTCCTGTGCAACCTCGGCAGCTCCGCTGCCTACCGTTGTTGCGCCTACCACGTGTCGATCCGCAACCCAAAATCTGCTCTTCGTGCAAAATTCAAAACAAGGGCCCCAACACATGTTACGTGGAATTGTGATCTATGGTTAAAACAAATTCCCTAAGTGTGGTTTTAATCACTTAGAAAAACAGAGGAAATAATAACTATCACTTTCTCTAAAACAAGCATATATACAGAATTGGAAAGGAGCCTACTTGTGATTCTTTCGCTTCTCCTTCTCCTTCTGTCATTCTTTTCTTCGCTCTCAATCCAACTCAAGTCGCTAGATAGGTTCTTGCAAACAAAAACAGAGAACAACAAACAACATGCAATATACAATATATCTACTTATCTTACTCAAATCAAATCGATTAGATCTGAAATACATACATCATTCAAGGATACATTGCACAAGAAATAGAGACATATGTATGGGAAAATGAACAATAATATTTATTAAATAGTAGAAGGGGGAGGTTACAACCAATGGACTGATTTGTTGTCAACCCTCTCCAGCTTCATTCCAGCCTCATCACATCCAACATCATACCAATAGCATATCAGTACTTTCACTCTCTTATCAAATGAGAATCCAACATCATGACTTTACCAAAATTATTCCTTCCCTTAGCACTAGAATGAGTGCTCAATTTATAGGGAAACCGATGGTAGTTTCTGTTGAGAATGTAGCAAGATGATGGAGCTTAGTGAAATGAAGTCGCCTTCACTAAGTGGGCCCGCAGGCAAATTCTGGCGCAAAATCTATTTTTAGACTATGTCTATTTTTAGACATATGGAGCATGGTTCGGGGATTCCAGTTTGAGATTCTTGAAGTATGTGTCATGTTGGTAAAAATAGATGAGACTCTATTTTTGAGGTCAAAGAGGTCGAAGTCTATTTTTAGACTACCTCTCCTTAAAACAGGAAAGTCAAATATTATTTACCCTTAATAATATTTAGACTATAAACAACAGTTTACTCTCTTGGAGCACTTCAGTTCGAGCTACAGAAGTGGCTCATGCATCTGACAGAGGAATCACGTGGTTCCCAAGGGTTTGATGGCATCATGCATGGTTGACTTCGGTTGGACTTCAGTGGCAGAAGTTTGGAGGAGTTAATGAGACAGATAGTGGAGTTGTGTTCTGTTTATTTTAGTTGAACTGATTGAGATTAGTTTAACTAGCTAATCAATTAGTTATGAGTGGAGTGAATTAAACATTATTTAATTCATTAATTAGTAACTCATTATTCAACTCAAGAACACATCAGTTCACTACAGTGTATGATCAGTTCAGTGGAGACCAGTGAAAGAGGTAGATGAAAGGGTGGAGTTAGCTATCAGTTGTGACTATACTGTTGCTATTTGCAACACACAGATAGGTGGAGTAAGCCAATGAGGATTGCGCAGTTCAGGCTGGTGGTTTATCTATATAAAGAGGCCATCCCATAGCATTGAAACACGCAATAGAGGCAAGGAAATTGGCGGTGAGTTTTGAACCAGTAAGAACTTGCTCAAAACCGAGATAGATTGTGTGTAACTTCATGAGATAGTACTGAAAATTTCAGGGAGAGGAGTATTGTACTGAGTTTGTTACATGATTTCTCCATTATAATATACACAATAGTCAAAGGGGTTTTCGCCTATAAGCTTCCCCATACATATTGTAGTTAATGTGTATGATGATTTGATGTGTTATCGCTTGATTTTATTTCCGCATGTGTGATGATCTGAGTTGATCTGAGTGGAAGAGATTATGTGTTGTGTATGAAGTTCAAATAATATGTGACCAGGATAGTCTCAGTGGATAATTAATCATTATTCAGCAAATTTCTACATGGTATCAGAGCTATTGAAGTTCAGAGTGATCATCACAGTGATTACAAACTTATTTCGGTAGACAGAGTCTGCATGCAGGCCAGGTAGCCTCTGGATTCATCTTTCTTCAGAAAGTGAAAGGTCTGGTAAATGCCCCTTGCAGTCGATCTCTATGCTAGAAATAATTTTTTCTCACGATCTAGAGCGGCTGAGCTTTGAGGTGGAATTCGAAGTTTTGCAGTAGTTTTGTTTTCTTGGTGCCAGTGTTGAAAATGTCTTTCAACGGTTTGCGACTCGAATATGCTCTTGAAGGCGCCTTAATTATGTTGCATGGAAGGATCGCATGGAAGCAAGATAGAAGATAATGGTCTCGAAGGAGTTCGAGATACGCATGTCCAAAAGCCCACCGATCCTGCTCAAGTCGAAGTATGGCAAAAGAAGATGGCTAAGTGTCGAAGGATCCCGTTGAGGGCGTCAAGGACTCAGGCCTGTATCCAGCCTCGCATGGAAAGGCTACTCCATATTTAATGTGGTGCTGACGGATTCATTCCGTAGTAAAAGCGACCAAAGGAAGTCGGTAATCTAAAGATAAGCTCAGGAACATCAAGATGGAGAAAGGCGAAGCAGACGCTAAATACCTCACGAAGTTCACTCAATGCGTAGATGAGCTGAAGTGTGGGGGTGGTCTGTCAAAGTTTCACCGATTGCATGCTGGTTTCCATGTGCTAGGATTCCTGTGGTTCTTTAGACGTGCGTCACTCATATGACTCGGAGACGGAGTTGTTCTCAGATCTGGAGGACAAAGATTTGGGTGTGCACATCGAGATGGGCGATGATGGTAGATACAGTGCGACTGGTATCGGTACCATATCCTTTCAGAGGGAGTCTGGTAAACCCTTTGTCTTGAAGGATGCAATGCATGTACCTGGATTGAAGAAGAACCTGATTTCTGTGGCGATGTTGGAGGATAAGGGGTATGATGTGGTCTTCAGCGAAGGAAAAGCCTTCCTGCGCAGTAAGACTACTGGAGAGACCCAGAAGATAGGGGTTCGAATCAAGAACCTTTATCAGTTGCAGGTAGATGGTTGCGCAGCTATGGCATGCAAAAAGGGAGAAGTGGTGAGCCGGGATGATGAGGGCGAACTGTGGCACAGGAGATTGGGCCACCTTCACCATGGAGCTTTGAAGATTCTGCAGCAGATTTCTACTGGACTTCCTAAGGGAACTCTTGCGCATTCAGATCATTGCAAGGGGTGTACTTTAGGGAAGTATGTGAAAGCCACCTTTCACGAGAAGGATAGTCGCGCCACGACGATCCTTGAGAGAGTTCACACAGACGTGTGTGGTCCTTTCTCAATTGCTTCGACAGTAAAGCACAAGTATTATGTGATCTTTGTTGATGATTTCTCTCGAAAGTGTTGGATCTTCTTCATGCAGAAGAAGAGCGATACATTCGCGAAGTTCTGTGAGTTTAAAGCACTGGTCGAGAAGGAGTCGGGGAAGAAGGTGATTGCTCTAAGGAGTGATAACGGTGGTGAATTCATCTCCGCTGAATTCAAGGAGTTCTACAGCGCAGAAGGGATTCGGAGAGAGCTCATCACACCCCATAACCCACAGCAGAACGGGGTGGCTGAGCGGAAGAACAGAACGATCGTGGGTGCTGCACGGGCAATGTTGCATGATCAGGGCCTACCCCTTCACTTGTGGGCTGAGGCATGCAATATAGCAGTGTATGTGCAGAACCGTTGTCCTCACAAGGTTCTTGGCATGAGTACACCAGAGGAGGCTTATTCTGGCAAGAGGCCTGATATTTCCCATCTGCGGATTTTTGGTTCTCCTGTCTACATGCATGTGACGAAGGATGCGAGAAGGAAGCTGGATCCAACTGCTGAGGTTGGAATATTTGTGGGGTACACTGATACACCTCACAACTATCGGGTGTATTTGTCAGACAGTCGCAAGACTGTTGTGCGACGGGATATAAAAATTCAGGAGGAGAAAGCCATGCAGTGTTCGCTTGAGAGGGAGCTACACTTGCATGCAGATGAGGAGCTGTTAGTTCCTAAGGAGGAGCTTCCGGATGTGGATCAGCCACAAGAGGAAGCTCAGGAGGTGGAAGAAACCACCCATGCAGCGCCAACCATCAGAGGGCGCATGCGCACTACAGAAGCTGAGCGACTGGCTCGGGATGCAGAGAAGGTTGTAGGACCACCTACAGCACAGCGCAGACAGAGACAGCCACCGGATCGGTACACTGGATACATGGCTCTTGTGAGTCAATGTGTTGTGACAGAGCCATCCTCTTTTGAGGAAGCTGTGGAGGAACCCGCATGGGTTGATGCCATGATCGAAGAATATGATTCGATCGTCAGGAACAGTGCATGGGAGATTGTCCCAAGACCGGTGGGGAAATCAGTGGTGGGTTTGCGATGGATCTACAATGTGAAGTAGGCAGCTGACGGAAGTGTGGAGAAGTACAAGGCGAGATTTGTCGCCCGTGGCTTTTCACAGATCGAGGGGATCAATTATGAGGAGACCTTTGCACCTGTCGCAAGGTACTCTTCCATACGGACGATCCTTGCTCTCTCAGCGCAGATGGGGTGGCACATTCATCAGATGGATGTGAAGACTGCGTTCCTCAATGGAGTTATTGAGGATGAGGTGTACATAGAGCAGCCTGAAGGTTTTGAGATCTTCAGCAGTGAGTCGCATGTGTGCCGACTCAAGAGAGCACTGTACGGGCTGAAGCAAGCACCTCGTGCTTGGTACACTCGGATAGACAGCTACTTCACCGGCTTGGATTCTCCAAGAGTGAGGCAGATCCAAACCTGTACCAGATTGTGGTGGAGGGGAAGCTGTTGATCATCATACTGTATGTAGATGATCTGATTTTGACTGGCGATGAGCAGTTGATACTTTCATGCAAGGAGGATCTTGCACGAGAGTTTGAGATGAAGGACTGGGGCATCCTTCATTATTTCCTGGGATTGGAGATTTGGCAGCGCAGCGGTGGACTGTTTGTTTCTCAGGGCAAGTATGCCCGGGAGATTCTGGAGAGGTTCAACATGCAAGGCTGCAAGCCTGTTGACACTCCTCTTCCTGGTGGTTGGAGGAAGGAGGATGCTACTTCAGCGGAGGTAGTGGATTGCCACTATCTATCGACAGTTGGTGGGGTCGCTTATGTATCTGGTCAATACACGACCCGATATATGCTATGCAGTTAACCAGCTTTCACAAGCTATGGTTAAGCCTACCAAGCTCTTTTGGAAGGCAGGCAAGCATGTATTGCGCTATATTAGAGGCACATCGAGATATGGTCTATGGTACAGACAGGAGGATGGAGCGAAGCTTTCTGGCTTCACTGATGCAGATTGGGCAGGGAGTCCAACGGACCGGAAGAGCACTTCTAGAGGAGTTTTCAGCATTGGGTCGACAGCAGTTTCCTGGTACAGCAGGAAGCAGAGATCCGTGGCACTCAATTCAGCAGAGGCCGAGTACATGGCAGCAAGTTTGGCTGCATGCGAGGCTATTTGGATGAGGAAGATCCTCGCAGGTTTGTTCAGGTTGCATTTGGAGCCTACAGTGATCTACTGTGATAACCAGAGTTGCATTAAACTCTCGGCTAATCCAGTATTTCATGATAGGTCAAAACACATCGACATCAGGTACCATCATATCAAAGATTGTGTTCAGTGGAGAATCATGATGCTTTCATATGTTCCCACAAAGGATCAGGATGCCGACATCCTGACGAAGGCGCTCACCAGGAGCAAGTTCGAATTCCACAGAGGCAGGATAGGGGTTGCAGATAATCCATATCTTGCTGAGAGGGAGTGTTGAGAATGTAGAAAGATGATGGAGCTTAGTGAAATGAAGTCGCCTTCACTAAGTGGGCCCGCAAGCAAATTCTGGCGCAAAATCTATTTTTAGACTATGTCTATTTTTAGACATATGGAGCATGGTTCGGGAATTCCAGTTTGAGATTCTTGGAGCATTGGTCATGTTGGTAAAAATAGATGAGACTCTATTTTTGAGGTCAAAGAGGTCGAAGTCTATTTTTAGATTGCCTCTCCTTAAAACAGGGAAGTCAAATATTATTTACCCTTAATAATATTTAGACTATAAACAACAATTTACTCTCTTGGAGCACTTCAGTTCGAGCTACAGAAGTGGCTCATGCATCTGACAGAGGAATCACATGGTTCCCAAGGGTTTTATGGCATCATGCATGGTTGACTTCAGTTGGACTTCAGTGGCAGAAGTTTGGAGGAGTTAATGAGACAGATAGTGGAGTTGTGTTCTGTTTATTTTAGTTGAACTGATTGAGATTAGTTTAACTAGCTAATCAATTAGTTATGAGTAGAGTGAATTAAATATTATTTAATTCATTAATTAGTAACTCATTATTCAACTCAAGAACACATCAGTTCACGACAGTGTATGATCAGTTCAGTGGAGACCAGTGAAAGAGGTAGATGAAAGGGTAGAGTTAGCTATCAGTTGTGACTATACTGTTGCTATTTGCAACACACAGATAGGTGGAGTAAGCCCATGAGGATTGCACAGTTCAGGCCATCCCATAGCATTGAAACACGCAATAGAGGCAAGGCAATTGGCGGTGAGTTTTGAACCAGTAACCTGTTCAAAACTGAGCTAGATTGTGTGTAACTTCATGAGATAGTACTGAGTACTTATGAGGAGTATTGTACTGAGTTTGTTACATGATTTCTCCATTATAATATACACAATAGCTGCGGGGTTTTCAGCTATAATCTTTCCCCATACATACTGTGTTAATGTGTATGATGATTTGTTGTGTTATCGCTTGATTTTATTTCCGCATGTTTGATGATCTGAGTTGGTTGAGTGGAAGAGATTATGTGTTACATATGAATTTCAAATAGTATGTGACCAGGATAGTCTCGGTGGATAATTAATCATTATTCAGCAAATTTCTACATGGTATCGGAGCTATTGAAGTTTAGATTGATCATCACAGTGATTACAAACTTATTTCGGTAGACAGAGTCTGCATGCGGGCCAGGTAGCCTCTGGATTCATCTTTCTTCGGAAAGTGAATGGTCTAGTAAACGCCCCTTGCAGTCGATCTCTGTGCTAGAAATAATTTGTTCTCACGATCTAGAGCGGTTGATATTTGAGGTGGAATTCGAAATTTTGCAGCAGTATTGTTTTCTTGGTGCCAGTGTTGAAAATGTCTTTCAATGGTTTGCGACTCGAATATGCTCTTGAAGGTAGTTCGAATTATGTTGCATGGAAGGATCGCATGGAAGCAGTATTAGAAGATAATGGTCTGAAGGAGTTCGTAGATACGGATGTCCAAAAGCCCACTGATCCTGCTGAAGTCGATGCATGGCAAAAGAAGATGGCGAAGTGTCGAAGGATCCTGTTGGAGGGCGTCAAGGATCATATTGTATCCACCCTGCATGGAAAGGCTACTCCATATTTAATGTGGAAAGCTTTGACGGATCTATTCCAGAGTAAGAGTGACCAAAGGAAGCTGGCGCTCAAAGATAAGCTCAGGAACATCAAGATGGAGAAAGGCGACAGTATCGCCAAATACCTCACGAAGTTCACTCAATGCAGAGATGAGCCGGGAAGGTAGTGCTGTCAAAGCTTTCACTGATCGCATGCTTGGTTTCAAGTGTGATGGGATCGGTGTGGTTCTTGGACATCTGTGCGTCATTTCATATGACGGGAGATCGGGATTTGTTCTCAGATCTGGAGGACAAAGATTTGGGTGTGCACATCGAGATGGGCGATGATGGTAGATACAGTGCGACTGGTATCGGTACTATATCCTTTCAGAGGGAGTCTGGTAAACCCTTTGTATTGAAGGATGTCATGCATGTACCTGGATTGAAGAAGAACCTGATTTCTGTGGCGATGTTGGAGGATAAGGGGTATGATGTGGTCTTCAGCGAAGGAAAAGCCTTCCTGCGCAGTAAGACTACTGGAGAGACCTGGAAGATAGGGGTTCGAATCAAGAACCTTTATCAGTTGCAGGTAGATGGTTGCGCAGCTATGACATGCAAAGCAGGAGAAGTGGTGAGCCGGGATGATGAGGGCGAACTGTGGCACAGGAGATTGGGCCACCTTCACCATGGAACTTTGAAGATTCTGCAGCAGATTTCTACTGGACTTCCTAAGGGCACTCTTGCGCAGTCAGATCAGTGCAAGGGGTGTACTTTAGGGAAGTATGTGAAAGCCACCTTTCACGAGAAGGATAGTCGCGCCACAATGATCCTTGAGAGAGTTCACACAGACGTGTGTGGTCCTTTCTCAGTTGCTTCGACAGCAAAGCACAAGCATTATGTGATCTTTGTTGATGATTTCTCTCGAAAGTGCTGGATCTTCTTCATGCAGAAGAAGAGCGATACATTCGCGAAGTTCTGTGAGTTTAAAGCACTGGTCGAGAAGGAGTCGGTGAAGAAGGTGATTGCTCTAAGGAGTGATAACGGTGGTGAATTCATCTCGGCTGAATTCAAGGAGTTCTGCAGCGCAGAAGGGATTCGGAGAGAGTTCATCGCACCCCATAACCCACAGCAGAACGGGGTGGCTGAGCGGAAGAACAGAACGATCGTGGGTGCTGCACGGGCGATGTTGCATGATCAGGGCCTACCCCTTCACTTGTGGGCTGAGGCATGCAATACAACAATGTATGTGCAGAACCGTTGTCCTCACAAGGTTCTTGGCATGAGTACACCAGAGGAGGCTTATTCTGGCAAGAGGCCTGATATTTCCCATTTGCGGATTTTTGGTTCTCCTGTCTACATGCATGTGACGAAGGATGCAAGAAGGAAGCTGGATCCAACTACTGAGGTTGGAATATTTGTGGGGTACACTGATACACCTCACAACTATCGGGTGTATTTGTCAGACAGTCGAAAGACTGTTGTGCGACGGGATATAAAATTTCAAGAGGAGAAATCCATGCAGTGTTCGCTTGAGAGGGAGCTACACTTGCATGCAGATGAGGAGTTGTTAGTTCCTAAGGAGGAGCTTCCGGATGTGGATCAGCCACAAGAGGAAGTTCAAGAGGTGGAAGAAACCACCCATGCAGCGCCAACCATCAGAGGGCGCATGCGCACTACAGAAGCTGAGCGACTGGCTCGGGATGCAGAGAAGGTTGTAGGACCACCTACAACATAGCGCAGACAGAGACAGTCACCGGATCGGTACACTGGATACATGGCTCTTGTGAGTCAATGTGTTGTGACGGAGCCATCCTCTTTTGAGGAAGCCGTGGAGGAACCCGCATGGGTTGATGCCATGATCGAAGAATATGATTCGATCATCAGGAACAGTGCATGGGAGATTGTCCCAAGACCGGTTGGGAAATCAGTTGTAGGTTCGCGATGGATCTACAAAGTGAAGCAGGCGGCTGACGGGAGTGTGGAGAAGCACAAGGCGAGATTTGTCGCCCGTGGCTTCTCACAGATCGAGGGGATTGACTATGAGGAGACTTTTGCACCTGTCGCAAGGTACTCTTCCATACGGACGATCCTTACTCTCTCAGCGCAGATGGGGTGGCACATTCATCAGATGGATGTGAAGACTGCGTTCCTCAATGGAGTTATTGAGGAGGAGGTGCACATAGAGCAGCCTGAAGGTTTTGAGATCTTCAGCAGTGAGTCGCATGTGTGCCGACTCAAGAGAGCACTATACGGGCTGAAGCAAGCACCTCGTGCTTGGTACACTCGGATAGACAGCTACTTCACCGGGTTTGGATTCTCCAAGAGTGAGGCGGATCCAAACCTGTACCATATTGTGGTGGAGGGGAAGCTGTTGATCATCGTACTGTATGTAGATGATCTGATCTTGACTAGCGATGAGCAGTTGATACTTTCATGCAAGGAGGATCTTGCACGAGAGTTTGAGATGAAGGACTTGGGCATCCTTCATTATTTTCTGGGATTGGAGATTTGGCAGCGCAGCGGAGCACTGTTTGTTTCTCAGGGCAAGTATGCCCGGGAGATTCTGGAGAGGTTCAACATGCAAGGCTGCAAGCCTGTTGACACTCCTCTTCCTGGTGGTTGGAGGAAGGAGGATGCTACTTCAGCGGAGGTAGTGGATTGCCACTATCTATCGACATTTGGTGGGGTCGCTTATGTATCTGGTCAATACACGACCCGATATATGCTATGCAGTTAACCAGCTTTCGCAAGCTATGGTTAAGCCTACCAAGCTCTTTTGGAAGGCAGGAAAGCATGTATTCCGCTATATTAGAGGCACATAGGGATATGGTCTATGGTACAGACATGAGGATGGAGCGAAGCTTTCTAGCTTCACTGATGCAGATTGGGCAGGGGGTCCAACGGACCGGAAGAGCACTTCTGGAGGAGTTTTCAGCATTGGGTCGACAGCAGTTTCCTGGTACAGCAGGAAGCAGAGATCCGTGGCACTCAGTTCAGCAGAGGCCGAGTACATGGTAGCTAGCTTGGCTGCATGCGAGGCTATTTGGATGAGGAAGATCCTCGCAGGATTGTTCAAGTTGCATTTGGAGCCTACAGTGATCTACTGTGATAACCAAAGTTGCATCAAACTCTCAGCTAATCCAGTATTTCATGATAGGTACAAACACATCGACATCAGGTACCATCATATCAGAGATTGTGTTCAGCGGAGAATCATGATGCTTTCATATGTTCCCACGGAGGATCAGGATGCCGACATCCCGACGAAGGCGCTCACCAGGAGCAAGTTCGAATTCCACAGAGGCAGGATAGGGGTTGCAGATAATCCATATCTTGCTGAGAGGGAGTGTTGAAAATGCAGCAAGATGATGGAGTTTAGTGAAATGAAGTCGCCTTCACTAAGTGGGCCCGCAGGCAAATTCTGGCGCAAAATCTATTTTTAGACTATGTCTATTTTTAGACATATGGAGCATGGTTTGGGGATTCCAGTTTGAGATTCTTGAAGTATGTGTCATGTTGGTAAAAATAGATGAGACACTATTTTTGAGGTCAAAGAGGTCGAAGTCTATTTTTAGACTGCCTCTCCTTAAAACAGGGAAGTCAAATATTATTTACCCTTAATAATATTTAGACTATAAACAGCAGTTTACTATCTTGGAGCACTTCAGTTCGAGCTACAGAAGTGGCTCATGCATCTGACAGAGGAATCACGTGGTTCCCAAGGGTTTGATGGCATCATGCATGGTTGACTTCAGTTGGACTTCAGTGGCAGAAGTTTGGAGGAGTTAATGAGACGGATAGTGGAGTTGTGTTCTGTTTATTTTAGTTGAACTAGTTGAGATTAGTTTAACTAGCTAATCAATTAGTTATGAGTGGAGTGAATTAAATATTATTTAATTCATTAATTAGTAACTCATTATTCAACTCAAGAACACATCGGTTCACTACAGTGTATGATCAGTTCAATGGAGACCAGTGAAAGAGGTAGATGAAAGGGTGGAGTTAGCTATCAGTTGTGACTATACTGTTGCTATTTGCAACACACAGATAGGTGGAGTAAGCCCATGAGGATTGCACAGTTCAGGCTAGTGGTTTATCTATATAAAGAGGCCATCCCATAGCATTGAAACACGCAATAGAGGCAAGGCAATTGGCGGTGAGTTTTGAACCAGTAACCTGTTCAAAACTGAGCTAGATTGTGGGTAACTGTATGAGAAAGTACTGAGTACTTGTGAGGAGTATTATACTGAGTTTGTTACTTGATTTCTCCATTATAATATACACAATAGCTGCGGGGTTTTCAGCTATAAGCTTTCCCCATACATACTGTGTTAATGTGTATGATGATTTGATGTGTTATCGCTTGATTTTATTTCCGCATGTTTGATGATCTGAGTTGGTTGAGTGGAAGAGATTATGTGTTACATATGAAGTTCAAATAGTATGTGACCAGGATAGTCTCGGTGGATAATTAATCATTATTCAGAAAATTTCTATAGTTTCTCAATTAATGACTTTCTAATAATAGGCAAGACATGTTCCCAAGTTCAGAGGTGTTAGATGGACACCTGGATTCAAAGTTTGACACATATGAACTCTTCTAGAAGGCACTGGCCATGTGGAGATTCCCGGAACAATGAGAATTCCGCTCTCAGGTGACCAACACACCCTTGAGTGTCTGGAAGTGCACTGCAGTGCATCCTTGAATGGAGAATTTGGCACTGCAACGCAGTTAGTCCCTTTAGAGATTGCGTTGGTGAGTCAACATGTGATATAACATATACTTCAAACCTTGGAAATCTCACAATAGAAACTATGAATGAAATGTCTTCACTTAGGGCATATAACAATTGAAATATAAGGGGATGATAGAACCTATTTCATTGGTCCTGGGTATGATGTCCAGTTTGACTAGGTCATGGGGGATGATGCCCAAATTGACCTATAATAGCTGCCCCATAAAGTATGAAGTAAAAATAATAATAATATTTGGATGAGATGCTTTACGATGTGATGAGAGCCAGAACTGAAGTGGACGGTGACCTGCATCAATCTTACAATACATTACATTATGATATTTTTCATCTTGATCATGAATTGTTGAGGGAGGCATTCCCATGCTCAACACATAAACTATCTAATAACATGTACATAGTTCATAAAGTAGTCTACATTGGAATGTTTCCCAATACAGATACAGGCCCATGTTCGGATGATGATATGTATGTAAGGTCACCATACAGATGATGTGTACAACAATCCTGAAATCACAGCCCGGATGGATGAAACTAGATCCAGGGTTTTCTTATCTCGTTCACTCGATCTTTCAAGTACAAGTCTAGCCATGCAAATATGATTTGTAATCGAACATGGGAAGACATCATTTGATTATCAGCCAATGATGTGAGTTGTTAACAAACACGAGAGAACCACCATTGATGTTAATGGCTCTCAAGGTACTGCAGTACAGTTTGTAAGGCGTGAATAAATGATTTGATGTCCAACGCCAAACAAAATATTTCGATCAAAGGTCTGAAAGTGAGAAGCTTGTCGATGATGTAACAAGCCTCATGGTACTGGAAGATGATGTTTCTAACTAAACTTCCTAGATGATGAGGTGATGTCAACAAGAAAAAAATTTATTGTGAAACGGGAGTTACTGATTTCAGAGACAAAATGTGACTTGATATAGTAATTTTTAAGGATGACTATCATGAAAATGAAGGTTTTTGAGTATTGCAGAAGGATGAGTATTCACTAGATGACTTCTCTTGAACATATCAATGACACTGAGATGAGTTGGTAGCATTGACCCAAAACCGAAGTGAAGGTATGATGAACCGTCAAGAAGATTACCCAACCCAAAAGTCACCATGATGGAGTGAAAGTGTTATGTTCAAGAGCAACCTGCTACCAACAATGTTACCGATGAAATAGGTAACCGCAATGTTACCTACTTTTTTTTGGTAGCATAAAAAGCACCCGATTTTGAAAAGTGGTGATGCAGAATCACCATTTTTTTTTGTGCACATTTTTTACACTCTAATATTTTTATTTATGAAATATGAATATTTGTTTTAAAATGTTAGTGAATTTCTTGTTAATTTTGAAATGTATTGATGCAGCATCAACTTTTTTTTTTTTAGAGTGGTGATTTTCATGCTAATTTTGAAACGTATTGATGCTGCATCAACTTTTTTTTTTTAAGAGCGGTGATTTTCATGCTAATTTTGAAACGTATTGATGCTGCATCAACCTTTTTTTTTAAGAGTGGTGATTTTCATGTTGGTAATAAAACACAAAACTTAGATAAAATATATATATATAAAAAAAAAAAAAAAAAACCCAATAAAAATGTAAAAACAAAAATAGCTCGTAAAAATAAAAAAAATTAAACAAAAATAAATAAATAACTAAAACAAAAATATTTGAAAATTATATCAAAGGAAATGACAAAATTTGAAGAAAAAAAACACATAATTTAAAGAAAAAAAACAAAAATTGACCAAAAAATTAAAAAAAAAAGAAAGAAAGATCAAAAACATTTTTTTCTAACTTATTAAAATAAACCATGTTTAAAAAAAATAAAAATAAAAATAAAATTAATTAAAATTACAAAATTAAAATTTAGATTAAAAAATAAATAAATAACTAATAATAATAATAATAAATTAATTAATTAATTAATTAATTAAATTTAAAAATTTAAATTAATAATAATAATAATAATAATAAATTAATTAATTAATTAATTAAATTTAAAAATTTAAATTAAAAATAATAATAATAATAATAAGAAAAAAAAAATACAAATTAAAAAAAAAAAAAAAAAAAACAAAACCGCATGCAAATAATTAAAAAACAAATACACATAAATTTAGTGCTTTTTTTTTTAATGAAACAATTTATAGATTTTAAAAATGAAAAACTAAATAAACTAAAAAAAATTTAAAAAAACAATTAAATTAAATTAAAATTTAATAAATAAATTTTAAAAAATAATTAATCTATAATATTAAATATAAAAAAAAAATTAAAAATTAAACAAATTGAATTTAAGAAAAAATAATAATAATAATAAATAAATAATTTTTTTGAAATTAAAAAAAAAAAATATATATATATATATATATATATATATATTAAAAATTAAAAACAAATAATAAAATAAAATAAAAAATAAAAACAAAATTAAAAAAAAAAAAAACAAAACAAAACAAATTATATTTTAAATAAAAAAATTAAACTTTTTGAAAAAAAAATAAAAAATAAAAATTTAAAAATAAAAATAATAAATGGTGGCAGTGGTGGTGGTGGGGGCGGCGCCACCCGGCCTCCCGCCCAGGCGGCGGTGGAGGCCGGCTGCTGGGCGGGGAGGGCCGATTATGAAGAGGCACATGTCTCATCAGACATGCCTCTTTAGTACTAATTACTAATTAACTAATAATTATTTATTGGTTACATTATTTATATCATTGTATTCATAACATTGCCTTCCTCCTCAAAAAGTTTTGTCCTCAAGCTTGTTGATGAAAGACCTTGATCTATTTTTCTACTACGAATATCTTCTGGTGCGGATGGTAAAGAGCATGACATGTCCAAAGTGAAGTGTTTTCACTGTCACGAGCATGGACATTACGCCACAAATTGTCCACAGAAGGAGAAGAACAAGCAGGTTGTTGGAGCTGCAACTGGTGAGATCTGTTTAACCCACCTAGTCTTATTTGTTTCAGCTCAAATATTGGATTTAGTTTTTATATTGTCTGATATAAAGGATCCAAGAGTTATTTTCATGTTCTAAAGCATATTTTTCATTTGCTATAAATAGTTGTTTCGTGTCAATTCTAAGGAAGACCCAGTTGAGATTGGAGTTAAAGGGAAGTTATCTGTTGTATAATTATCTAAATTGTACAGGTGGTGCTCATGCAAATAAATGGTAGTAGACTCTCCTACTGTCATTCTGGGAAGTAGAATGAACCTCCTTCAGGGAAACTAGCTCAAAATACAAGGGATTAAACCCCTCCACTGCAATACCTTAAGAAATAACATAGTTTATGAAAGGGACTGTGTTGTTATTGAAGGTGACTGCTTGGCCTAACACCAGGTAGTGGAAAAATCTCTTGCTTTGTCGTAGGAAATTTCTGTAAAATACCAAATACACTTAAGCCAGCAGCCCTCATATGCCTAAGCTAGGCAGTGTGCTTCTGCGCCATCCAAATTTTTTTTTATTTTTTTTTTTTTTTTTTTTTTTTTCAAAAAATTTAAATTTTTTTTAATTTAATTTTTTTATATAAAATATAATTTTATTTTATTTTTTGTAAATTTTATTATTTTTTATTTTAAATTTATTTTGTTAGTAATTTTTATTAAATTTTGCTTTTTTCTATTTAATTGATTTTTTTTTATTTAATTTCATAATTTTTCTTTATTATTTTATCAAATTTAATAAATTTTGTATTTTTTTTAAATTTATTTGAATTTAATATTGTTTTTTAAATGTTTTACTTTTTTATTATTTTTTTTTGTTAATTACATAAAATTTTTATATTTTTATATTTCAATTAAATTTGTGTATTTAAAATTAGATTTTTTTTTAATTAAACTAAATTTTTTTAAATTAATTTGTTTTTAAATTTTTTTTATTTAATATTATTTTTTTTTATTTTATTTTTTTCAATTTTCCATTTTTAATTGATTTTTAAAGTTTTTATTTTAACAATGTTTTTTTTTTCCTTTTATATTTAAAATTTATTTTTTCTTTCAAAATTTATTTGTTTATTTATTAAAATTTAATATTTTTGTTTTTAAATTTAATTTGTTATTTTAATATTATTATTATTATTTTTTAATTTAATAAAATCTGATATAGATACATATTTTAATTTAAGTTCATATATATTTTATTTTTTATAATTTAAATTTAATTTATTTTTTATAGTTTATTTGTTTTTTTAATATATATTGTTTTAAATTTAATATTTTCATTGTATTTTATTTTTATTTTTTATTTTTAATTAATTTTTCATTTTTTTACTTTTAATTTAAATAATGGTTTTTTTTATATATAATTTTTAAATTTTTAAATTTATTAAAATTTAATATATTGGCTTAAATTTATTTATTTATTTATTTATTTATTATTATTATTATTATTATTATTTATTATTTATTTTATTTTTTATAATTTCCTTCTTTTTTTACTTTTTTTTTTTTTAATTTAATATTTTTATTTTTTAATTTCTATATTTTTTAAAATTTTAATCTTAAATTTTTTTGTTTGTTTTTTTTATTTTATTTTTCCTTAAATTTTAGGTTTTTTTTAATGTTTGAATTAAAAATTTTATTTTGTTTTTATTTTTTTATTTTTTATCTTCATATATTTTTAAATTTTAAGCTTTTAAATGTTTTTATTTTTTAAATTTTTTTTTTTTTCTTACATTTTAGGTTTTTTTTTAATGTTTGAATTTTAAAAATTAAAAAATGTTACTTTTATTTTTAAAAATGCAAAAAGTATGACACTTTTTTTTTTTTTTTTTGTTATTCCAACATCAACTGGTTTTGTTTTAAGGGTGTTTTTTCAATCCTTTTTTCAAGAAACAATTTTGTTTTTACCATAATTCTATAAAATGTTGAAATTTGACCTTAAAAAAAAAACGAAGTGCGTCCTGGAATACACACTTTTTGTTTTTGGGGTGTTTTTTCAATCCTTTTTTCAAGAAACAATTTTTTTTTTACCATAATTTTATAAAATGTTGAAATTTGACCTTCAAAAAAAACGAAGTGCATTCTGGAATACACACTTTTTGTTTTTGGGGTGTTTCTTCATGTTTTTTGAGTCTTTTTGGGCTAGATTTCCCGTTTTGAGGTCAGGTTACCTATTTCATCGGTAACAGTGTTTACCATAAAGTGTTATGTTCGCTTTCCAAAATTTTCCTCGGTCATTTTTCGACCAGTACCTCTTTATTTTTTAACAAGCTTGAGGAGGATAACATATGTTTGATCTATAATTCAACCCTTTAGGTGAATGCATCGCTTTTTAATAGTTTAACGAGTCTAGTGATAAATGAAACTCGATTCTTGCCATGATCGACAAGCCCATCGTTATTTTATGTTTTAATGAACCTAAAAATAGTGACAACCCAGTCCTTTTTCGTATTTAGAGAGTTTGAAAAAAAGGACAAAAGAAAACTCAATGAGTCCTTTTTCGTAAATTTGTCACTCAAGTCTTAAAAAGTGTAAAATGATACTTGAGAGAACCTCCTAGCCATGTTCGACTAAGGTCTTCCTTTTTTGTAAATAATCTATCTAAATCTGGAAAAGTGTTAAACTTATACTGAGTGGATGTCATTTCATTTACTTTTAAGAGCTCGAAAAGACAAGTGCTCAACAATTTTTTTACATTATCGGAGTCTGAAAAGAGCTAAAAGAAGACTCCAGGGGTTCCTTTTTCAACGTTATCGAAGCTCGAAAAAGATATGAAGTGTGCTTCAAGTCATTTTTCATTTTTATCGAAGCTTGAAAAATGAGGATAAAAGTATGCTTTGTCCGACTTTCAATTTAATTTACGAGCAGGAAAAGACGGAAAGAACTCGGCATTTTCATGTGTTTTACGAGAATTAAAGATAGCAAAAGAATCTCAAGATTTTCATGAGTTTAACGAGTCTTGAAAATAATAACCGAAATGGACTTGAGATAATTTTGAATGCCCCTATAAGAGCACATGTCGAATGCCCCCCTGCAAAAGCACATACCCCCCAAGCTTCATTTCATTCACCTAAGTAGACTATTGGTTACTAATAGTTGGATGGAATGAAGGTTCATTTACGAGATCAGATGGAAGACTTTCTTAATTAGGAGAGGATTTGTTTCATTTTTTAACGAGCTTGACACAAGGAAAGAACTATGCTCATGGAACCTTGTTTCATTTAACGAGCTTGACACAAGAAAAGTAACTATGCTCATGGTCTGTTTCATTTTTTTAATGTGGTCAACACAGTAAAAGAACTATCCTCAAGGGAACATGTTTCATTTTTTAACGAAGTTGACACAGTAAAAGAACTATCCTCATGGGAACCTGTTTCATTTTTTAACGAGGTTAACATAATAAAAGAACTATCCTCATGAATCTGCTTCATTTTTTAACGAGGTTGACACAGTAAAAGAACCATCCTCATGAATCTGTTTCATTTATCGAGGTTGACACAGTAAAAGAACTATCCTCAAGAATTTTTCGGACCAGTGAACGTGCGCTGGAAAAGACGTAGTCTAACAGAGTCATCATTTAAGGAGTTTGATGGGCACCACAAATGATAAGTTAACATGCGTTGATGGGTCTTCTCCAGGGTTTCCATTGAATTTTAGAATATCATAGGGTAATTTGGAATGTGACATGGTAAACATCGAAGGAGTAGCAACAATATATGTTGTCTCAACTGTAAAAAATGGTACAATTGGAGATGTTGACTTAGCCATGGTCATACGACCCAATGTATACCCTATAGGGTCTACCAGAACTCGAATTAGCACAAGATAAAAGAGAGCAGTGTAAGGTGATTGAGGAAAATACTCATAAAGATAAATATTCTCCCCAAAATGAGTTGGAGTTGAAGATGTTTCGTCTTGTGGTATTTCTCCAATCGAAATCAAACTAGATGGAAGGATTTCATCGTTGGCCCAAAGTATATTTCAAGTGGTTGACTGCGATATGGGAGACTCAATGGCTACAGTCGATTGTGGAGTGACCGATACAGTAATAACTTCTGGTTGTTCGACTTTGGGATCTAGATGTTCTAGTAAAAGAACGATAGGATCCGGATCAACTTCCAGCTGAACAACGTCGAGTTCGGGAGGTATGGTCTCATTGATTAGATGGATCGTGACCACAAGTAACTGTGAGGACTCCGTCTTGATAACAGTGGATGAACCAGGATTTGTAGAAACAACTCGAGACGACTCTGGTATATGTGAAGATGATGTCGCACCAGAGGTACTAATAGTACTAGTTTTGGTAGAACGATGTCATCTTCGCCGACCAGAAATGGCTTCCAGTGGTAAAGGTGGTTTAAGTGCTATTCTACACGAAAGACAGGGAAAGGGATGTTCTTCTTTCATGATGATTGATTTATTTTATGACCAAAAACCAAAAAAACAAAAAAAAGGGTAAATATAGGTAAAAGGTTTACCAAGTAATTGTGAACTGTAGAATACCTCCTAGTGAACCAAGAAGTACGGGCAGGCAATCTCCCCGAAACCTGTGTTCGGTGTATCACAAGTTACAAGGCGGCTGACTAAGTTACCTATGGATGGAACCTAAAGTTTTCCTCCCAAATATACTCAAAGGCACTTGGAGGCCCAAGTCCGTATTAGCGTTGTCTAATGCGAAACCACATAGTGAGAGCACCCCCTTATACTTTTCGTACTAGAACATTGCCTTATATACCTGAAGGTATGTGGAAGAGCTCCAATTTATTTATTTACGTGGAGTGCGGTATCACACTCGGAATGTATCGCAGACAATTTAACGACAACTATTATGTTTAACGACGCCGGAACACGTCTCTAGCCTAGACCTTATAAATGTTATCGTTAATGTTCCAATGCTTTCTTAGGTAAATTGATGTAAATTTTATGTAGATCTTGTTTAAAAATTTGTCTTTGAGGTTCACCACGTGATGTGATGGAAATTCCTAAAAATTCAAACTAAATGATAAGCAAACTTTTCAATTTAGCCTTTCAATGAAAATCCTAGCTACTAAGGGAAAGAGCAATCAGTTTTTGAGCAAACAACAAAGAGCACAAACTAAATGCAACTTTCCTAACTTGTTCCTATGCAACACACACAATTCACTATACGTACATGCATGTTTTGATTTTCAACTCCCTTAATGTGAATGAAATAAAGAAAACTATATCCATCAATCAATAAAACAAGTGTTTTCTTCTTTGAGAACCAAGGAATGAAAAAACAATTTCTCTTTTAGGAAAATAGAGAATGGAACTACAATTTTCCTACTGGAAACGAGGAATGAAAAAACAATTTCCTTTTCGAAAACAAATTGATCTAATGGAGAAATAAAATACTTTGAATTTGATTTTCCAATGATAAATAAAAACACTAAAGAGACATTAAACAAATTTACTTTTCAAAGGAGGAAGAATCAGGAAAGTTCACTGGTCTCTAAGAGGTATCAGACATTTGAGAATACAGCAAACAAGTGGCTGAGAATGATAGCGATGACAAATTTAGATGGAATTTGGTTGGTTAAGGGGCCAACGCAGTCTCTAAGGGGAGACAATGTGTTGCAAAGCACCCCTGAGTAAGAGACAATGCACTACAGTGCACTGTGTCTTGACCAACAGTGTGTTGGGCGCAACAAGGATTGAAAAACCAAGCAACAAAACACACTTCTAATGCAATTTTTTCATTCAAATGATTGACAACTAAAAGTATATGCTACTCATGAGGATAAACAGAGGCAAAAACACCAAGAATGATAGGATACTCCCCAATAGATTCGCCAATTTGTTATGCAAAATTGTGATCTACGGATAAACCAAATTCCCTAAGTGTGGTGTTTGTCACTTAGAACAACAGAGTAAAGAATAACTATCACTTTCTCTAAAACAAGCAGATATACGTAATGGGAAGGGAGCCTAGTTGTGATTCTTTCGCTTCTCCTTCTCCTTCTGTGACTGTTGTCGTTGCTCTCAATCCAACTCAATTCGCTAGATTGATTCCTGCAAACACAAACAAAGAACAACAAACAACATGCAATATACAAGATATCTACTTATCTTACTCAAATCAAATCGATTAGATATGAAATACATACATCATTCAATAATACATTGAATAAGAAATAGAGACATATGTATGGGAAAATGGACATCAATCTTTATTAAAGAGTAGAAAGGGAAGGTTACAACCAATGGAACGATTTGTTTTCAACCTGCTCGAGCTTCATTCTAGCCTCATTACATCCAACATAATACCAGCAGCATATCAGTACTTTAACTCTCTTATCAAATGAGAATCCAACAACATAACTTTACCAAAATTCTCCCTTCCCTTAGCACTAGAGTGAGTGCTCAATTTATAGGGAAACTAATGGTAGTTTCTCAATGAATGAATTTCTAATAATATGCAAGACATGTTCCCAAGTTCAGAGGTGTTAGATGGACACTTGCATTCAAATTTTGACACATATGGACTCTTCTAGAAGGCACTAGCCATGTGAAGATTCCCGGAACAATGAGAATTCCGCTCCCAGGTGACCAACGCACCCTTGAGTGTCAGGAAGTGCACTGTAGTGCACCCTTGAATGGAGGATTTGGCACTGCAACGCAGTTAGTCCCTATAGAGATTGCGTTGGTGAGTCAACAAGTGATATAACATATAATTCAAACCTTGGAAATCTTACAATAGAAACTATGAATGAAATGTCTTCACTTGGGGCATATAGAAACTAAAATATAAGGGGATGATAGACCCTATTTCATTGGTCCTGGGGATGATTTCCAGTTTGACCAGGTCATAGGGGATGATGCCCAAATTGACCTATGACACTCCGGGTTGATAAAAAGGACTATAATCCTATTGAGGTGAGACTACAATTGGATCAAAGAGTATATTCTTAGGAAAGATCCTAAACTGTGCTGACTGTTCAGGGATTTCCGACTCAGAGTCTTCCGACGTCGTCCAAGGAGAATTGTTAGGTGGTGGGATGAAATGGGTTGTACACTTATGAAAATCTCGAGTTCAGCACCTTGAGCTTCAAGGGATCCAACTGGAAACTAGGGGACCTCAGGTGGAGGTTCTTGAGATCCTTCGGAGGGGGGACGAGGTGAATCCGACGATTCAACCATGATGACCTTTCAATACAAGATCAAAGAAGGAAGAGGTGAAAATATAAAAAAATCCATAATTTACCAAGCAATGATGAGGCTGGAGAACTACACATGTAAGATGTTTTCATGGGCAGTTACTTTTAGAATTAACAAAAAGTAAATCAAAAGGGGTGTACTAGGTATAAAGGTTTACAAAGTATTCATGAACTGTAATATACACCTTGGTGATAAATGATAGAAAAAATGACCAAGGACTTAATGTACTACAGTCGATATCCCTGAAGGCTTTTTTCGGTGTATCGCGTTTACAAGGCATCCGACTGAGTGAGATAGGTGGAGTGCATGCATGGTTGCATATATGTTTAATGCATCATTTTCAATGTGATATGAGCTTAGTATCCATCTTTACTAGCTGAAATCGTATCTACCAAGAAAAATATTGGCTTAATCTAGACTATAATATGATGACCCTTGTGTGTATGCTTTGGGAATGAGTAACAAGTGTAAGGAATAGATTCAATTAACGTGATGATTGAGTTCATCATGTTAATTTTGACTCTTTTCATACCTACACTAATGGAAACTTAACAAAAAGCTACCTTGAAGGATGTCACTATTAACTGTGAATGTAGATTGAAGAGGCTTAAATTACTGGTGCATGAAGGGTTGTGGAAGTCATTTTAAGGAACACTTGAAGGTTATGTTTTCCTTAAGCTAATGTATGGGTGTGGAATCCATACTAGCATATATCTATGAGAAAATTTATGGGCGTGGAATCCATACTAACATATGTCTATGAGCTAATGTATGGGTGTGGAGTCCATACTAGCATATATTTATGAGAAAATGTATGGGTGTGGAATCCATACTAGTGTATATCGATGAGATAAGTGACAAGGTAAGGTATGGGTGTGGAATCCATACTAAAATACATCTATGAGCTAACTAATTCTTCTGGTTAGAATATTTTGATGGGATCCCATGGACATGATTAAGGAGTGACTATATGTAATTACAGTTAAATGGATAGAGATTTGTAACATGAATTTTCTTGAGCTTTAAATCAATTATTTTATTTTTATTACAAATGAAGATACTGATATTGGTATACTGAACACCATTAGGTGGTTTAGAATGTTTGGAATAATTGATTTTGATATATGGAGTTAAGTGTGGACTAGATATATATCCTCTAGTATTGTAATCCTTTTGTATGTGTTGAATTTAGGTAGAATTAAAATGATTTTCAAATTCTTGAAATGTAGAAAAATATTATTGTGATAAGTTGATGAAATAACTTTTCTATTGGCTTAAGACAAATTAGGTATAGGAAAGCCATAATAGTCTCTTTAATGATTTTATCAGTTGAATATTGGTTGAATTCTATTTAACCAAATTAATTAGAGAAATTATGAGGATTGAACTCATGTATTGCTCTAAATTATTGTTAGTTAGGCGATCAAGTCAAAATTCATATTGTTTATAAATTGTTAAGAGAATAACATGTTTAGAAGGTAAACATTTTATGTGGTGAGAACTTGTTTTATTTTAACTTAAAGAAAAAGGCATGTGGTTAATGAAAAACTTAGTTGAGTTCTTGCTTTACAAGAATATGTGCTTGTGATATTTTTTGAGGGAGAAATTTAAGGAGAATGTGATCACATTTTGATGAATTGGACTTCTTGCATGATGATTGTATTGTATGTGGAATGGAAGAGATTGTTGGATTTAGGAATTTTGTGTTGGGATGTATAGTTGTATGAGTATTTATTAGTCCTACAAAATGTTGTAATAATTTGAGAGGGTGGTAATTCTCAAGGGTTTAACTTTAGGCTAGAAATTCCCTTGTGATAGTCTAAATATTATTTAAATTTAACAAGATTCATCACATTTTGAGAAATATATGGTTTTCATAGCTTGTTGTTGCATACGTATTAATAGTAAGGAATAAGACATGAAATCAAATGAATTTATTAATTACTGAATAGAAATCATGAGTGATTTCATAATTGGAAAACAAATTGACTTAGAGTTATCAAGGTAGATTCAATATTATAGATACCATATTTGCATAATTGTGAGAGTTGTTCTTGATTACAAGTCGCTTTCAAAAATATATCATTAATCTTCTTTCAGAATGAAGGTCTTCTAATAGATTCATTCATAATTGATTCTCAAGTTAGAGAAGTGAATAATAATGAAGGTTATGGAAACTAAAGGAATGATCTATAATACATAAGTGGGTCAATGAGGACTTTATTTAACCTTAACTTGTTAGTTAAAAAAAAAAAAATGGTGCCTTGAACCTCAAATTGTGATTTTTCCTAAAGAGTAAACGTTTAGTAAAAACTAAAGATAGATCCTAAATATTTTGATTCCAACAATGTCTTATGGAATGAAAAGGGGAAAATTGGATTGAGAAGACATAAATCAAGTGGGATGTAAGAGTTGGTTTTATATATATAACATCATGTTTTGTTGTGTAATTTCACTTACAATTGTATGTGGATGATTTTATGCTTATTGTATGCAAATTTGATTGTGATATGGGATGGACCATCATGGTTGTATATACAACCAATGTGTGATCTATTTATAGCTTGGCAAGCTCAACATACTATAGAACCAAGAATATGACACATGTAGGATTCGTATAGACTATGAGAAAGAAAAACATGTAGAATATCAAATTATTATAGATAAATTAAGTAGATGTCATATCAATTACATAAAATAGTATTTTTATAAGGTACTATAAATTGTATGGCTGGTTTTGATATATAAATCTTTGGTATTTTATATCAAAACATGCCTAATATGGCATGGATATATTTTCTACTTGATTAAGAATGGTATGTTTAGTTTTCATGGAGTTTCTTCCAATTTAGAAAACATTAAACTATGGATTGGCATGAAGAAAAAAATATATCGAATACATATACTTAAGGTTAACAACTTATTGATAGGAGAATTGAAAAGAACTAAGTATCTTATGATTGTAGGAAAAACTTTGGCCCAAGTTTATCCAAAGAGGGGGAGTATGTAGTGTCCCTTCTTGGTGAGATATCTTTGATGACACTTAGAGATGGTATTTTGATATAATGATATAATATTATGCATGACGGACTTATGTACATGCTTATATGTTATAGACCTGGTTTGGGTCACTTGGTTGTTGTGTGCTTATGATAATATCCATGGTTGTGTGTATAAGAATTGATTTTGGTTAAGAGCATATTAGCGATGTTTTCTCTTTTGGTATCCTATTTTGGACATAGGTGTATGACATGGATGGTGATCCAGGATTGAGACACAGATCCATGGATGATCATGGTTATGTGGAAAATATGGTTGATTATGATTTATGGATGATACATGATTTGTATGATTATATTTGTGTAATATCATACTAAGCATGATGTGGCAGGGGACTTGGTCATTGCCAACAAGGATTCTCGACTTATAAATGACTGCGGAAGTCATTTATCCAAAACCAAAATGACTATGGAAGTCATGCACAATCCTTGATAAAATGTGAATAAGTTGATTATGAAATTCATTTGATTCCTTTGATCTATGAGATTGTGATGTGTGCAGGTCTTGGAAGAAGACCTCACAACGAACCATAAAATGGGTATGAGCTCACAATCAGTACCTTAAGGTGAAGCACGGAGTTTCAAAACAACGTAGATGAGAAGCCATGAAAATTAGGGTGCGAATTCCTAAATCTTTGAAATATAAAGATTTAGAGTCTTGGATATATAATAAAAGGATTAGGGCGCGGAGTCCTAAATCCATGAAAGATAAAGACATGGAGTCTTGGATCTATAATGAAATTTGTAGGGCGCGAAGTCCTGAATATTTAAAAAGATCAAGGTGTGGATTCTTGGATCTTTAGAGTAGATCAGGGCGGAGAGTCATCAATCTACTAAGGCACGGAGATGCATGTGATAGGGGTGTGGAATCCCTATTATCCAGAAGAAAAATACCACTCATTGGAAGCTTAGAGATGAATTTCCTTAATAAAATCTCATTCCTAACAATTTTGGAGTGACTTTCTAAAAATAGAAAGTCATGTCTAGCATCTCAAGTATGACTTTCCAAAAATAGTAAATCACCTCTAATCAATGGGTAATCAAGTATAATTGAAGGAAAACACTTAACTTATCATTGATCAATCCTAATAGTTCAATGTAGACTTGATCCTCAATATTATTATATTATTGTTATCTTTTATGAGACTATTATATTATTATTGAAAGGGAATTATGTCTCCTCAATCACTTGGCACCTCTATCCTTGATGATTCTCATGGCTCTATGTAACTCTCTCTCTTTTAATAATACATTACACTCTCTTTTATGCACTCATAAAAGAATGACATATTCCTCTTACACCCATTAAAGACATGTCATAAAAGATTCCTCTTATACTCTCTTTAATGCATATGTTACACTCTCCTTAACTAAGGCATGCATACCTCTCCTTAATGGCATGAATTACACTCCTCTAAGTGGAATACAAAGCATGAATATTACTCCTATTTTATGAAAAGAATTTGTTGCTCATCCTATATATGTGTCTCATGTATTCTCACTTGAGGGGAGGTGCATTGTGATACCAAGAGTTGGAGAGACTTGAAAAATATTACGAGAGGGAGAGAATTTGAGAGTAGCCAATTTCTTTCGAAATGAATTTGAAATTCCTAAACTAAATTACTAAGTATCTCTACATGGTGGAGCCATGAGTGGTATTTGGAGGAGGTGAAACCTATCTTCCTTAGCTTACCTTGGATATATGTCTGCTGCTATATTTTGGTACTATTTGTGAGCTCTTACAACTCAGGGGTTCCAGGGGGAGAAGTTCTCCCTGTATATGGTTGGGTGGAAAACTGGATGGTCACAATGAGTTGGTAAGGATATGCATACTCTCATTGGAGCTGGAGCAGATTCCCATCCTTTTCGACTTGTATAAATACACAACCATACATGTTTATAAGCATTCTTGAAATTTTAATTATTATTAGTTTAAAGTGTTGTAAAAATTTAAATTTATTGGAACTGATACTTATGAATGTTTATGATATATTTACAAAGTTAATCCTAAGCTAAGCATTAATGAATGGTAGTTGTAGTTGAGCACGTATATGTAGGAGGTATTAAAACAAGAATGTGTTGTTAAAGTTTTTAAGTTCAGTTTATAATGAAATTTTGTTCATAACGAGTTTTCACGAGTTGATGAAAATATAATATTAGCATAAATTTGTGTTTTATTTCTCCATGTACAACTGTAGTTGAAGTTTGCACACTAAGTGTTTGACAAAACTGATAAACGAGGCAGTAGGAATTTTTGTTGTTATCGTTTTAAGAAATCACATTCCTGAGTGTTTTTGTTGCGATTCATCTGAACATCAGGGGGTATCCATTCCAAAAGAACTTGTAACCCACGACTTGATTCCAAAAAAACACTTTTCCAAACCTAGATCGTAAATTTGGACGATTTTGCATATTGTTGTTGCCCAATGTGTGCACGTGTTGTCAAGTTTTGAGTGAAAAAAATAAGATGATTTAGTCTCTGTTTTAATATTTTGTGATTTGAAGAATTAATTTATAAATTTTATGAGCTAAATAGGTTGAGGGAGAATCTTAGATTCATGTCAAATTGCCTTAAGAGATTATGGCTTCCAAATGTTTGACAAAATGTCTCAATGGTTGTAGATTGCTTTCATGCTTGCAAAGTGTTTGTGAAAAGGCCTCGATCGCTGTAGATTGCATGTTTTCAAAGTGTTTGTCAAAAGGCCTCAATGGTTGTAGCTTATAGATTGCATGTTTGCTAAGTGTTTGTCAAAGCTTCAATGGATGTAGTTTTTGTGCATAGAAGTTGTTAAGAGTAAATGTCCTACTTATTGTAGCTTTTATGTACTAAAAAATTTATGAATAGATTATTTAATGGACGTAGCTTCCTATTGGCATCAAGTTTGTATGAATGTGAAAATTAATCTAATAAATTGCTAAAGTGCGAATAGAGAATATGATAGTTGTTACTTTTATTATCTAAAGCTTTCATTAAAAAGGAAAAGTTGTTGTCGGAAACAATTTTACTGTGACTAATTTTGTTGGATTTTATGCAAGTGAGTATAATAAGTTTCATCTAAGTTGCATGTATTCAGGGGTGCAATCTTATGCTTTAATGGCTATAGAAAACAACTAGTGTGCTCAATTTTGGAAATTCCATTGTTTTATTTGGCACTTTTAGAAAAATAACATGCTTTTGAATTGGTAATAGGAGTATCTCTTGCTGCAACATTCATTATACAATTTTCATGATTGAAGCATTGCCATAATAATTGAGATTGATAAATTTTTAATTGATGAGTTTGGAATGTTGTTGGGTCAATATATTTTGTGATTCCATTTCATAAACATATCATATTTATCAGATTTATTGATGAAGAGAGGCATATACTTCCCTCAATTACCTTGTTATAGGTAGGTTAATACTCATACACTTATATGTGATTTTTGTAATATAAGCATGACACTTTTGTGGTTATGATATGAAGAGTAAAAAATTGTAGCCTATTTAGCATAATTTAGGAAATTAGATAGGTTGATCTAACTTAATGTTCATACATGGCATTATGATGGAATTTATTCCCACTCTTACTTGGAGCTCATGTAAAAGTATGAAAAGAGAACACAGTATCATCTTTTAAAATTGAGAGGAAATGTGTTTTGGAATTAGTTTTAAGGGAAAGATATCATTGACTTCTTATGCGATATTCTTATATTGAAATAGATGAAGGAACATGATTACATGATAACTAAATTAGTAATGTTACAAAAAAAAGAGTATTAGTGATTAATGTGACCTCTACTTCTCTATATTATTGATGGTTGGTAATGCGGGACGTTACACTTGTTCTTTGTTTGTGAAAAATGATTTATCACATCTTCTATTTATACTTGTTGAATTGGGGTGAAATAACCAAGGGACACATCCTTTCATTTGGATGGGCTGAATTTTCACTCAAAAATAAGTGTTTATTTTAATTATTTCTAGGCCGACATGGAGACCCCTCTTTTCATGCGGGAATACGTCTCGATGCTAAAAAATTCACCACTCCCTCTTTGTGAGGGAGGTATTCTTCTTAGCTAAAAACATATTTCCCCTTAACTTAAATTTCTCCTTCCACAAGAAAAGTTCATGATATTTCTATGTTGATGTAATGTCCCCTCACATGCACATCTACAAATATAAATCCCTCCATACTAGAGTAGGAAATGTAAGTAACCTGGGTCCTTTACCATTGGCCAAATCAGCATGGCCCAACCAAATTAGCATGGTTCCTTAGGTAAATGTATCAATCTCCTCTGGTCAAATCAACATGACCCAGCCAAAGCTCTCAGTGGCTTCTCAAGAGAGGATCTACCCCTAGACCACTCACCCCTGGCCAAATCAGCATGGCTTAGCAAATTTACTTCATGGATTCTTAGGCGAATCACGTAAATATCCTCTAGTTAAAGTAGCATGACCTGAAAAAATCCCTTCATGGCTTCTCAGGATAAGATCTTTCCAATCCTACAGTTTCCCTGGGCCATTCAACCCTAGTCAATTGTGCATGACCCAGCTAAGTCAGCATGGCTAATCAAGTGATTGTATCCATCTCCCTTGGTTAAATCAACATGACCCACATAAAATAGCATGAATTCTCAGGAGATGGTTTTCCTACTACTATAAATATATTTACACTCCTTCTCAACAAGGAAGACATTTTGCATCATGGAAAATCTTGTCTCTGAAGCATACAAACTTTGCTCTAGATAGAGGATTGGTGAGAATATCAACAATTTGTTTGTCTGTGGATATATACTGGAGCTTCACTACTCCTCTTAGCACCATGTCTCAGATTAAGTGATAACTGATCTCAATGTGTTTTGACCTGATCAAGTAGCCTTGCAAACAACTTCTAAAGCCACACTACCTCCTAGCTCATGGCATTAGTTGCGGTATACTCTGCCTCTGCTATATTGAGTGTGATAAATGTTTGCTTCCTACTAAACTAGGATATCATAGTTGATCCCAATTTGAAGCAACACCCTTGAGGTGCTCTTTCTCTCTTATGCACTTCCTGCTCAATTTAAATTTGTATATCCTTGTAGGCCCACTTCACCACCTGAGATATATCTCAAACCGTATCCAATTGTACAATGTAGGTACATCAACACATGCTTTGTTGCAGCCCAATGTATCTTCCTCAACTCAACCATATACTACCTCACAGTGATCACTATAGAGAAAATATCCAACCTGGTGTTAACCAGGTAAATCACAAATTCAATCAACTGCCTGTACATCTTGGGATCCAACAAATATGAAACTGAAGGAGAATCACTCAACTTATTTAGATTGGTCACCATACGTGTAGCCACAGACTTGCATTCCATCACACCAAATCTCTTCAAAATTTGAACAATGTACTTCCCTTATCTGAGGAATATCTCATTATGTCTCTACCATACCTCCAATCCCAATAAATAATTTATCAATCCAAGATCTATCATCTCAAACTTTCAAGGAAAACTCCCTCTCACGCTGAAGTATATCCCTTTGTGGTAATCCAGGCTGCTCCCTTTTTCACGTAAGGAAGTCCTCCCACCACTATTTCTTCCTCTGTCACTAAAGCATACTTTGTTGTCTAACATTGTCTCCTCATAGAAGGCATACAACTCCTAAATATTTCCCGTCTCTGAGTATCTTGTTTGACATTCTCAACCCATGACAACCTCTTGAGAGGCTACTCCTCCCATTCTACCTAATTTTTTGCTTCCTCAGAATTGGAAGCTCTTTGAATCATTTGACACAGTCCTGGATGTCCTAACAATCTATACAATCCTCCCTCTTGAACATCAATCACTCCTGTTGAGTCTATGCTCAAGACCTTAGGCCATATAAGAACCCAACCATCTGGATACTGGAGCAAAAATCTCCTCATAGTCCACTCCCTCTTTATGGGAGAACCATCTTACCACAAAAATTATTTGTATGCTACCATCTGATGCATGAATCATTGACTTGGCAGCCTCCACAATGGACCTATTGTTCCTTACCCCATTCAGGAGACTATGGAAAAAGAAGGAAAAAATCATAACCAAGCAAAATACAAGGACAAGAGACTAGCTAAAAAATAAAAGTAATAATAATAATCAAGGGAGAAAAAATATAAAATACTTATCTCTTTCTCTGAGGATTGTAGGGAATTTTCAACTTCGTCTCTAACAAATATGTAAGAGAGTCTCAAAAAACTGTCATATGTCATGTCCACAAACCAAAAATCACCACTATTGGTAATAGTTTCCAGAGGAAAAAATCCTTTGAATTATTTTGAGATGAATGCTTATCATCATCATCAACATTGGTTGTTGATGCATGTTGCTTTCCCTTCCTTTTCTTCTTAGGACACTGTGAGGCATAGTGTCCAAAATAATGAAAAATGAAGCACTTTAAATTTAACATATCCTTCTTCCTATGATCTTGAACAAGAGCGGGTCTTCTACTTGTATTCTTCTTATCAAACTTTCCAAAGTCCCTTCTTCCTTTTCATTTCCTTGTGTGAGCTGTAAGAACTCGAGTTTCTCCATCTCGTAGATTCTGCAAGCTATTCCTCGACAAAAATTTGGCCTCCTATTGGACACAATCAATCCATAACTTATCAAACTTGGGTAGTTTTATTATGCACAAATTCCCTGAATAAATGGCTCCCATGAGGAAGGGAATCCATTGAGATTCATTGTAACAAGCTTTGTATCATCAATGGTATCTATAGTGGATACAATCTCATCTCTTATATGGGAGAATCATAAGATAAGAGACATTAGAATCCAATCTAGTCATCATGACTCTGTGGAGACAATTTCTCAAGGTCAACTTCTTGCTAGTGTTGCTACTCTCATGCAATCCTACCAGAGCAACATATACTTCCTTAGCAATCTTCAATGCAACAACATGAGGAATCAAGTGGTCCTTTATGGAATCTACCAAGATTATCTTAGCCTTGACTTCATTCTTCTTATACTTAGCTTTTTCCTTATCTCCCTCTGGTTCTGGAATAACTTTCCCCACATGATATTGAAGCCCATTCTCTTCCAAGATAAGGAGTATCCTGGTCTTCCAAGATCTGAAGTTGATGACACCATCTAACATGTCTTCAACTCCGAGACTTGGTGCCATTTTGATAAGAGATCCAAAAGACAACCAAGTTATTGAACAATTGTCTCTTATGTTGACTTTATTGATTGTTATTTTGATAAAGCTCTGATTCCATGTTGAATTTTCTATAGGATGCATAATAGAATATAATTTTCTGTAAGATATTTACTTCCTAATGATTTTCTTGCAGTATTCTTATGTTTCTCATATTATTGAGCAAATACACCTCATAAAATATCAACAGTAAATGCAATAAAAATAGTAAATATCGTAGAAATAAAACCATGCTCAATAGAGAAAACAATTTTACCCTAGGAAACGAAACCTTGGGAGAAAACCCAACAAATTTTCTTTAGGAGAATTTTTTCTTCAGTAAGGTTTACAAATCAACAATTCCAAATACCAAATAAACCTAGTCAAAATTCGACACTTGGCACATCACAATCCTCTATCTTCTTGCTGTCAGTGCTCTTGTCAACCTCTTAACATTCCTATAGCAACATGCCCAAACTTGATAGCCTTAAAGGGAGCCTTTTAAGGCTTAGGAGCCTTCTAAGGCTTAACCCTAAGACCAAGCTTCCTTGTTACTTCTTCCTTCACAAAGTTATGGGTAGCTCCATTGTTGACCATCGTTGTCAGTTGGCTACCTCCTAATTCTATCCCAACAAACTCTAATTGGGCTCTTCATTTACCCTTGTTTTTTGCTTTCTTTTTATGGATGACAACTACTATAATATTATAGACTCCTTTCTTCATGACTTCCATTTTTTCCATGGTTGAAGATTGTTGATAAAGGCACACATCCTCTTCTTATCTTGCATATCCCTAAGTTCCAGCATAAGACCTAAGAATTCCTTAACATAGGTCTGGATCTTCTCGGTATGCTTCAACTCCCTCAAGTAATCCCTTGCCACCGATTCTTGATTCCTTGGCCCAAAGTGTGCATAAAAAGCCTATTTCACCTTGGTTTATGCCATAATCTTATTCGTGATACAACTAGCTACGAAATATTCAACTCAGGTTCTCCACCAAAGATTTTCTATTCCTGTGAGATACATTGTTGTGGCATTGAATTTTTTCTCTTGTTCCAACATTTGTTCCACATCCCAATAGAAGTTTCTAAGCACCTTAGAAATTTTAGTCCCATAATACATCTTTGGTTTTTCAACTTCACCTTCATAAATGAACTGATCAAACTCTACCCTATGGCTTCCTTCAATACTACTATAATGTTTTCTTGATCCCCTGTGAGTGCCAGAAGTGACTTCACCTAATCTTCCAAGTCCTTCATCCATTTGTTATTACCTTGGGCCTCTCTCATTTCAAAATCAATATAATAGGAACCCACATCAATGGCTCCCTTAATTTCCTGAATATTTGTTTGGATCTCTTCAAACTCCTTTCCATTGCCTTCCATAATGTCTACCATATGTGCCAAGGTTCTTTCAAGATCTTATACCTTCATAGAGAATGTCACCTCATCCTAGTCCACTCGGTTAGACTTAGTGTTCACCACCATGACCTGCTTCTTTCAGGTGTAACCTTTGTCAAGCTCACTTCAACTTCCCCAAATGCATCTTGTACCGAGAACCAATAGCCAAAAACCCCTTGCCCACCTGGGAATCAATTACATAAGTTCCTTCCCCAATAACTAGCAAATAGAGAGGCAAGTGTCTTTGTAGTATTCCTTCGACTTTAACTTCTTCCTTTGAGGTAATTGCCACCTCTTTCATACATGCATAGATCCTTGCTGGACCTATGTCTATGCTTCTTTGAATACCACCTTTATGTGGTACAACTCTTCACCACCTTCTTGTAGTGTAGGTGTTAGCTCTAATACAAACTTCGTGTGGTGCAAAGTTCCCCTATCTCTTCTTATGTGTGGTAGCTCTGATACCACCTGTCATGGCCCTAGGGACTCTTACAATCACAAGACACCTATTAGGTGCATCACAATGCCTCGAGCATGCAACATTGATGTGTTTTTCCTCTGCCTCATGAAGTACAAACTTAATCCAACTAGAGTATGCCCCATAGAAATTTTACTTATATAATATTTATACCATTAGTTACTTTGCAAAATATCATAACTCCTTGATATAGTGCAAATAATCACAATGTCTTATCCGATTTACTTAAACTTCCATTTATAAAAACATGAGCATTATATGCAAGACATGAATTCACCATCAACATCATCATACACATGCATAATATTTATAAGGAGCGACCCTTCGACCTTCCACTTAATTAATAGAACACAATTACAATAATCCACCGAGGTAATGGCTCGACCTACAAGAATACACATCTAAAATCGCAAACGAAAAAATTCAAACCTTTTCCCCACTTATCAGGTCCCACCCGGGTCACATCGGTACCCTATCGGGTTGCTACCACTCTTTTTGGCTTATCTCAGTTTGGTTGCAAGGTTCTCTCAGGTCTACACAACCACAAGCATTGAGCTCCTCCACTTAGCTCTCTATGTATTCCCTAGCACCTGCGCCTTTTCACCTCCTTCTTCGCACCTCATCTAAGTCCATTATACAAATTTGCTTGGTTATATGTTATTTTCTTTGATGTAGTTATGTTTATATATGAGTTGTGCCCTCTCCTTCGTGCAATTATATCACCCACATACGGGTCAGAACGCCTTTACGGGTCATGCACCTTGGGCAGAGCCACCCTTCCTTGTTCCACCCAAGCGCTCGCACAACACATTATTTCACCCTTTTGCCCAGTCGTTCCACCCATGTTGCCCCACCTCCTCTCCCCTAACTTTCCCTCGATTATGTGCACAATTGGTTGGGTCACTTAATCCATGACTTTATTTACACCACGCCGCCCACCATTCGGTCCAACATGATCAGCCTCAACATACTACCTCCACTTAGCTACTCATCTCGGGGGCATACTGGGCCGAACCTAGGGGCGCCTGTTGGCAATATTGAGAGGGGGGTGACTCAATATTTATCTTACAATTAGTTACTTATAAAATTATAGAGCACAAAGAATAGAACAATAATCATCAACACATCACAAGAGAAATAAACAACAAATTTTTAGGTGGAAACTCTTCCGGAGAAAAACCATTGAACACTTTCATAATAATTTATGAGTAATAAATAAATAAAATAGATCCGACTAAAAGGGAGACTCCAACTTCATAGTACTTTATAAAAGTATTAAATTTATCAATAAGCTCCAATTCTTGAAAGGATGCTCATACACCCTGGTTTTACCAACTCCGACTAGAAGGATGCTCCAACACCCTAGTTTTATCAAGTACAACTGATAAGATACTCCAACACCTTGTGAGTTCCAACTTTCCTTAACACTACCCTGCCACCCTGAAGTATTTTTAGGCTACAACATGAATGAGACTTCACTCCCCTACCTTGCATCAACCAACTACCCTTAGAACAAAAAAATAGAAAAACAAATTGTGGGCTCCCAAACCAGAGACAATGACCCACTTACAAAGGTATTCAATGAAACCCTTTATGCTCATAATGTGATTCATATATACAATGGATGATCAAACTTCTTCAAAACTTTATAATTGCTTCTAAATTATATTTGTACAAGTAATGTAACTGAAATCTGAACAATAATGTACCTTAAGTATTTTGACGCAAAGATGTCTTTAGAGCTGTTGATGTAAATAGTGTCATAGTTAAATTTGAAGACGTTCTTTAAGACACTGACTACTAAGGATATGCCTGAAGATGTCTTCCTTTTCCACTGATTTTACCTTTATTAGTCTACCCCTTTTTTCTCTTATATTGTTGTCAATGTTATGCCTCTAATTTCATCCCACTGATGCAACTGTCTAATGCTCTCGACAAAGAGTTTTCACTTAACCCCCTTTTTGTCTTACAATAATAAGATAAGGATTTTGTGTTCTGATAGACTTGATGTTAAAAAAACTTTGAAATTAACCATAATGAAAGTATGCAAAAAGCCTTGAGATATCTTGATGAAATCCTTACCTCAAATTTAATTTGTTATTGTTTGCATTACAAGTATCAACCTCATAAAATATCCATAGATGGCTCTTTCCTCTGACCTCGAAATATCTTAGGAATGTTGATGAGAAAATTTTAATTTGATCTTTGGCTACTACAACAATTGGCCTTAGAAGCGCTTTGACAACATGCCACAAAAATACTTGAATTCTTCCCAAGGCATAAAGGTTTGAAGGCTTAAAATTACTAACAAGGATTGCCTCAGAGTCACCGACAAGCAGGGTCCTCAAACTTCCAATGAACCTACCTCAATCTTGAGCATCTGTCCCTCTAAATAGGGATCAGACCAAGGCTTAGGTTAATAGTGAAATTTGCCACAAAAGGCCTACATTAGCCCACAACAAATGTCAGTGAAATAACCCTTAATTTTGTGGACAAGTCACTTCCTCATGGTTGAAAATATTGTTGTAAGCCTCTGCAATAAATACGCCAATACTTGCTTCAAGATATGCCTCAAGATCCCCACAATATACAAAATTTAGTACAAATATCCAAAATAGTCTTGGAACAAGCCTCAAAAGACCTAAAAAATTATCAGTTTAGGAATGAGATGGTCAAAAAAAAAACTTTAGATGCTCAAATCACAAGTGTTTAACAATGTTACCCCTGCCTCAGAGGTCTGAAAAGATCCACAGATTGTAAACTTGTGGTAGCCTCAGAGATTATGGGATATTAGTCCACAAATCCTCTGATAAACCTGCCTCAAAAGGTGCGAATATTCTCACAAAGAGCCTTAGATAACGCACCCCAATCAGACTTAGGAAAAAGGGCGAATGGCCTCAGATGTGCTCAAAACCCAGTGATGAACCATAACAAAAAATATAGAAATTAAACCTAAAAAAACTTCATACTCGACCTCCTCTTTGACTTGGTGTGACTCCACAAGGCCGCAAACAAACCTCAGAGATATTTGTGAGAGTTCATGGCTCATGGAAGGGAAAAAAAGCTCCCTTTTATAGACATCAAATAAGCTTCTAGGAGGGGACCAACTTGATCAATTGGAGGGAATCAACCTTCCAAAAATTCAAATTTGAATTTTGAAATTTAAATTTTGGAGCCAAAAAATTAAACTTAATCAATTTTTTTTGCTCGACTAAACATTAATTAATTGAATTCTTGAACCAAAAATATCATCAACAAACCAACTAACAATCAAGTTGCCCTTGTCCTTTCATTTTTGGGGACCTTGACCAATTTTAAGGGCAAAAAATTGGATCAAGCATATCTCCTTGATGGTGAGGAGTTATGGAGCGTTCCACCTATCGTTGAAATCAACACGACGATGATTATCAACTAAATATGGTCTATCTAGCATAAACAATGATCTTCCCTGTCAATTTCTTCATTAAAGGTAAGCTTCTTTTTTTGCTGCTTGGGTAGACATCAATGGCAACCAAATTTCAACAACACCCGTGCCACCTCCCATAGTCTTGTCGTCGATTTTGCACCCATCGGTCGGTCAAGTTAGGTGCCCGTTCATCCACATCCACCGTGCCACCAAGCTGTCCACCCACACCCAATGGAAACCCCGAGTGTTGTTTTTGAACACCTTGTGTTGGCATGCCCTAGCCCAACATCTAATTTCGTCACATTTCTTGCAATATATTCATCGCAAATAGTGTGATGGAGATGTTATCCATGGCACGTGACTCTTTTAAAGGTGTGCCCAAATGTAAGGCCTGACAGTCTTGTACCCTATGTGAACCACACAATTGCACAACACACAACCACAGATAAGTAACTAGGGATTTGAACATGGGTCTTTGTACTCAGTTAAGTGGACATTTGAACATGAGACCTTGTACTCACATTTACTTTAAATTTTCACAAGCTTGCCAAGTGACCTCCTAGGGGATAAAAGCAATTAATATATGAATTGAACATATATACATTTAAAAAAATATGTAACAAGAAAAACATAGTAAAGCAATAATAAACAATAAGTGTTCAATGACATTTGTGAACATGACATTTTTTTAATTAATTTTAAATTGAAAATGGCATAACTACCCTTTAAGATAAATCTCAACCCTTTATCTTAATTACTACTAAAAATATTATGGATGTTAAATCCCTACCATCCAGGTGATTATGTCCATAAATGTGTTTATTTTGGAGCAAGGCTTCCACAATTTGAACATCAACACGAGTTATGTTTTTTTGAACATGTAGTATTAGTAAGCCATGACTCATGGTGTTGTAACAAACCCTATTTACCAGCTAAGAATTTCCATGATAAGTGGGGGTGAATCTCCATCTTTAAAAATATTGTTACATGTTTTTTTAAATGAATATGTTTATCTCACATATCAATTTCCTTTTATAATAATAATTTAAAATAAAGCTACAGTTTAGTTAATTTTTATTATTTTTTTCAATCTTAGTGAATTAAATGGTTGGTAAAAAGTTCACAAATATTCTTAATCATACATATTCTTAACTTGTAAATAGGCTTTCTTACAATGCCATGGTCAATAACATGGTTTACTAATACCACATGTCCAAAAAACGATAGGCCATATTCATATGATATATTTTTTTAATTAAAATGTCATAAATGGTATAACTACTTTTGAAATAAATCTCAACCTCTAATCTATCACAACTATAAAATATTTTGTAAAGGTTAAATTCCTACCATCCACATAATAATTAACAATTAAATTAAAATTCTAAAAGTCTTATTTTGAAATATTCATAATTGCTAAT